>CM069166.1:525217-750217 GCA_035221665.1 Okamejei kenojei | reverse complement strand
GTCTAATTCTGTCCCTATCACTTATGACTTCATGAACCTATGAACAACAAACTATGTACCTGCACGCCTGTTGTTACTGGAAACGGATTTCCTCGGTGGGGATTGAGCTGTATGCAAAGTATTCAGTGATGTGTACCACAAATGTCTAAAGTAAGTTTCAGGAATCATTTATTGGTCATATGTGCTTTAAATTAGGTTTTGGGACAGTCTCGAAACACAAATTACTGCTGCCGCCGCGGATCAGACCAGAAGCGATCCTGCCAAGTTCAACAAATCCTGAAAAGTTTGAACAGTCAGTAACACGAGATCTGTGTTTCCCTGATGGGCTTTAAAATTACCTCCTTACTGCTGAACAGTGAGGACTCTACAGTGTAGGACCTTAAGAAGGGTCCTGACCCGAAACGTCACCTATCCATGTTCTCCACAGATGCTGCCTGACCCGCTGAGCTACTCCAGCACTCTGTGAAACGTCACCTATCCATGTTCCTCAGAAATGCTGCCTGACCCGCTGAGTTACTCCAGCCGTTGTATCTTTAATTGTAAACTGCCAACAGTCATAAAACTCAACAAGATCCATGAAAAATTAAATTAAAGTGACGAGTGGAAAGTCCAGGATTGGGGATGTGCAAAGATCGGGGAGAGGGGGAGAGGGGAGTTGGTCTATCCCACGATAGAAGGGGGAGGAGTTGTACAGTTTATAGATGCTCCCCGATTTACGATGCTTTGACTAGCGATATTTGGACTTTACGATGGGCTTATCGGCACGTAACCCCATCGTAGGTCGAGGAGCAGCTGCATATCTGGAAGAAGGATCTCTTGTGGCGTTCTGTGCTGCATCTTGGTGGGACCAGTCTGTTCTGTGGTGGGACTAGATAGGTGGCAGAGTGATGCAGGACAGAACGCCACAGGAGAACTTTCTTGTGCTGCAGCTGCTTCAAGTAAGAATTATTTTGTTCTGTTTCGGGACATATGACAATAAAGCACTTGACTCTTGACGTAGGAGAGAGGGTGCGATACAGGGAAATGAGGAGAGTGGAGCAGGACTGATGGGGATTGCAGTGTTGGGAGCTGGCATGGAGTTGATGGGCTGAATGGCCTGGTGATGGACCATCGCTACTGGTCTTGTTGGCAACACCCGCCATTGAGGGAAGGAGGAAGGTCAGAGAGACACAAAATACTGGAAAGTCAGCAGGAAAGTCAGATGTTAAGTCCCGTGTGAGCAGCAATGTCAAGAACCTCATGGTAGCAAGTTTACCATGAAACAAGCAACCCAATGACACCCACTGATTATCCGGTACCTGTCTTGCCCACTGAACCGCAGAATTGCGAAGGAATTGGGAAAAGGGAACTAAATTCACAATCAGCCCCTCCCTTTTGCTAACAACAGTCCCAGAAACTGAGGGGGTTGAGTCTCATCTCAAGGTGCTGTGGAAATGGAAACTATTTGGGTATTTAGCTGAATATTTGGAGACGCGCTCAACCGGTTTTTAATTAAGCCTCGTACCAGAACTAATTATGTATGTATTGAATGGAGCTGCCTACCTCCAAACCCAGTGCGAGACTCCTTCTGAACAACGGGCAATCTCTACAATCTGGGGAGTTACAACATCCCAGGGCAGAACATCTGAGATTCTCAAGTGGAAAAAATAAGCATAGAACATAATAAAACAGAAAAATAGGTGCAGGAGTAGGCCATTTGTCGCTTTTGTGTCTCTCCCTCCTCTGGGAAACGTCCAGTTTCTCCTTTTACTTCAGATCCACAGTTTACAATTTCCTCTTTAAAAATTTACACTTTTGTAAGTTTTACACAAAACGAGAGCAATTTTGCTGAATTACTATGATTTTCTAAATGCAAACATCTGTTGGCTGCATGTACTGAGGGCTTTGGAAAGTACAGAGACACAATTAAACACAGTGTTTGTGCTGAATTTAGAGATTATTTTCCAGTGCACAAAGGAAGATTTTTTTTAAATTTAGAGATACAGTTTGGAAACAGGCCCTTCTGCCCACTGAGTCTGCACTGACCAGCGATCCCTGCAAACCAAAGATCCTACAGCGAGCAAGATAGTCCACACGGCAAAAAAGATGTAGTACGGTCATGGGCAGATTCATGGGTAATTTTTGGCCCCATTTCTATAACTGGCTTCCATCTCCGCACCAAAGATCCCATAGGATAATAGTGCAGAGACGGAAGCAGGTTACGGAAACATCCTCGTAAAAATAAAGGTTATTTGGTAAAAATCTTCTCCTCATTTTCAGAATTTTAATTTATTAACACAAACTGTTCCCCTGCAACGTTGATTACACTGCGAGTCGGGTCAGGTCGGATCGGTTCGGTTCGGTCCGGTTACGGAAATGGATGAGAAAAAGGCCCACGTTCCATTCCGTTGCGTACTACACATCAGCCCATTGCATTTAGCAGGAGTGGTCTATCTTGCTCGGCTATAGGATCTTTGCTGCACACTAACACTATCCTACACACACCAGGGCCAATTTACATTTTTACCCAAAGCCAATTAACCTACAAACCTGTACGTCTTTGTAGTGTGGGAGGAAACCGGAGCTCCCGGAGAAAACCCACGCAGGTCAAGGGGAGAACGTGCAAACTCCGTTCAGACAACCCCCGTGGCAGGATTAAACCCTGGTCTCTGGCGGTATAAGACAGCAACTCTACTGCTGTGCCACCGTGCCTAATTCTTTCACTTAACTCCTCTTGTTTTACTCTGAAACCACGATGGACCGGACAGTGTTCACTTTTTTGCAATCTTCTTCATTAAGGGTATTCAAATGGCGAAACCAGGTCATGATGCAACCAGTCAATATGCTCTCTATACTCAGTCTGAAGAAACGTCACCCATTCCTTCTCTCCAGAGATGCTGCCTGTCCCACTGAGTTACTCCAGCATCTTGCGTCTCTGCTCTCTACTGTTCACCTGCGGATGTTCAAGAGAGTGTTGTTCACTTGTTGAATCTCCTCAATCTTCTAAGGAAGATTCAATTTTCTAAGTCTATGTGCTTGTGATACTGCTGCAAGCAAAAGTTTCATTGTTCCTGTACCTCACCAGACTGCAAGCGACTATAACCCCGACCAAGGAGGAAGAGGAGGGACTAGCTCCCAGGGACTTGAAAGAGTAGGGACTTCTGGGAGGAGAGACACAGACAGACAGACAGACATAGGAAATAGGTGCAGGAGTAGGCAATTCGGCCGTTCAGCCAACACCACCATTCAATATGATCATGGCTGATCATCCAAAATCCAAAATTAGTACCCCTGTTCTGGCTTTTTCCCCATAGCCATTGATCCCCTTAGCCCTAAAAGCTAAATCTAACACTCTCTTGAAAACATCCAGTGAATTGGCCTCCACTGCCTTCTGTGACAGAGAATTCCACAGATTGTCAACTCTCTAGGTGAAAAGGTTTTTCCTCATCTCAGTCCTAAATGGCTGACCCCTTATTCTTAAACTGGCTTCACCTCGCACTGAACAGTTTACCCTTACCATGTATCTGTACACTGTAAATGGCTCAATGTTAATCATGTATTGTCTCTCTGCTGATTGGATAGCACGCAACAAAAGCTTGTCACTGTACCTTGGGTACACAAAAAGCTGGAGAAACTCAGCGGGTGCAGCAGCATCTAAGGAGCCAGTCTGAAGAAGGGCCTCGACCCGAAACGTCGCCTATCTCCTTCGCTCCTTAGATGCTGCTGCACCCGCTGAGTTTCTCCAGCTTTTTGTGTACCCTCGATTCTCCAGCATCTGCAGTTCCTTCTTTAACACTGTACCTTGGGATGCGTGACAATAAACTAAGCTAAACTAAACTACTGAGAGTTTCCAGCACTCTTTGTTTTAACTGACTGTCCATGTGAGTTTGCAGAACCTCGTTCAGTGCCGACTGCTGCATTCCACGTCTCCAATATTTGCCTTTTCCCATTTTATTAACTCCCACAATGGGCCAAGCGCCAGGAATTATTCTGGGAGTTCCACAATTCACAAGAAGATGCTCCTCCAGTGAATCAGAACTGCTCCCTTCTCTCATTCCTTGCGGCTGTGAGTTATGCACTTGATGTCGGATGGGGTCTATATTTGATAAACCACCAATGTATAACACAGACACACATACACACGCATGCATCTGTATGACACAACAGTGTAAGTGTGTAATGGGAGTGGGTGGCAGGGAATTTGAACCTATGGGTAGACTTACAGCATCTGGAATTCAAGATTCTTCTGAAGATTGTGTCTCTGTTCTTCCAAGAGAAACTCACATTACTTTATTTTTTCAATGTTGGTATATTCCAAAGAGAGGAATTTTGGGGTGACTTTGTCAACCAAAGCATACCTCGGGACTCAAGAGAGTCTAGGACGTGTAATTGTCATAGGTACCAGGATATATGGACATATGGACGGCCACGGTGGCGCAGCGGTAGAGTTGCTGCCTTACAGCGCTTGCAGCGCCAGAGACCTGGGTTCGATCCTGACTAGGGATGCTGTCTGTATGGAGTTTGTACGTTCTCCCTGTGACTGCGTGGGTTTCCAAAGAAGTACAGGTTTGTAGGTTAATTGGCTGCTTGGTATAATTGTAATATTGTCCTTAGTGTGTGTCGGATATCGCTAGTCGGCAGTAGGGCCTGTTTCAGCGCTACATCACTAAACTAAACTAAATTAAACACACAGCTGTAAACACAACAAAGATAATTTATGCAATAAATTAATAATTAGTGATACTAACATAATAGTGCAAAACCGAAGTACATGGTTCAACCAGTCCTTCAAAGATCACAGTTGCTGAAGGTGTGGATAGCAAGCAACAAAAGCTTTTCACTGTACCTCAGCACAGGTGACAATAAACTATGGACTATGACTATAGCTAGCGTTGTACCGTGTAGAACAAGTCTGAGTCAAGCGTCGAGAGACTGAAGAAGGGTCTCACCCATTCCTTCTCTCCAGAGACGCTGCCTGTCCCGCTGAGTTACTCCAGCATTCTGTGTCTGCTGTTCCTTCACACACAAGAGTCAGGAGTGTGTGATTGTCATGTCCCAGAGTAAAACAGTCAAATTCGTACTTGTTGCTCTGTAAACACCATATAAAAAACAACAAAGTTCAGTCTTTACATAAAAAAGCCGATAACAATAGTGTAAAGAGAAAAGCAATGCCCTCTAGTCTATGTAGTGTGGAACTTATTTGGAGGTTGCAGTGTTTAAAAGCCTAATGGTTGTAAGGATGAAGCACTTCCTGAACCTGGATGTTAGTTTTCAGGCCTCTTCCCGATGTCAGGGGTGAAATGAGAGTGTGGCCAGGGTGGTGTGGGTCTCTGGTGATGCTGGCTGCCTTTTTGTTTGAGGCAGCGACTCCTGTAGATCCCTTCGATGTTGGAGAGGTCAGTACCCGTGATGGGCCGGGCAGTGTCCGCCACTTTTTGCATTCTTCTTCATTCCTGGGCGTTTGAGGTACTGAACCAGGCTGTGATTCAAACAGTCAATATACTGTATGTAGGCACTGGACAGGTTGGGACTGAGCGGAGTACAGGTGCCAGGTCTTGGCTTGTACTATTTTATTGCCAAGGTTCCGTATCTAACACAGTACATCCCAGGTAATACTTATGATCCCATGTATGAAACACGTCCTGGCTGATCGCTGGGTCTGTGTGTGAGTCACAGGATGCACAAACTCGCAATAAGTACATTATCGAACGTCTGCACTTCCGAACACTTGTAGTCTGGTATGAGATGGAGATTTTTATGTCAATATTGCATCCTCAGATATAATATTACATCCCGGATATTTTCAACCCTCTCTAGACTGTGGCTCCTCGTGTGGCCTAGGAGGTAATGCAGCAAACTGCTGCAAATGTGAAAAGGACAGAGTGCTGGAGTAACTCAGCGGGTCAGGCAGCATCTGTGGAGAACATGGTTAGGTGACGTTTCGGGTTCTTCAGACACCTGTGACTACCTGCGACTGTGGTTATATCTTTCACTTAAACAAATGATAAAATGAAAAACACTATTCACAAAGCACTTAGAGTATTACATATACATAATGTTACACACTGAATAGGAGTCCTGAAGTGAACTTTACTCCAGCACTTTGAGTTTTTCTTTTATTAACTAGCATCTGGAGTTCCCTTTTCCTACATATACCTATCTAATTAATTCAATTCCATTCTCCTGCCTTTTCCCTTTGAATATTAAATACAATTGCACAATTTGCCAGGAGATTAGGTAATGGTTACTGCCTGTGAGTGGCCATTCAGCCTATCCAATTCATACTATCTCCAAGTAAAAGCAATCCAGTTGGCGCCACGTCCTCACTATTGCCTCAGCCCTGAAAACTCTGGCATTTCAGACGAGATCTGGATCTCGGAATTTAATAAAGACTGGAAAAATAGAACATACAAAGAGAGAGAGAGAAGAAATTGGTAAAAAGGAAATATGTGTGTATGTTTTTATATCTGTCATGTCTGTTCCCGTGTGTATGTTTATGTGCGTTTTGCCTCTGTGCGTGCATGTATATTTATGTATGTGACATGTCTGTTTCTGTGCGCCTGTGTATATGTATGTTCGCATGTGTGTGCACATGTGTGTGTGTGTGTGTCGGCTCATGTGTGTGCGACAGAGTGAAGGAACACGGACTGAAATGTCGAGAGGGGATGTGTTGTCCCGCGGGCGGTGAAGCGGCTTGAAGTCTCGATGCATTCGGTCTGTAAGCAGTTGTCTGGGTAAAGTTCCTGCCATCTGCAAGTTGTGAAACTTCATCCCTGAAAACAAAATCTCCCGGAATCAGATACGGTTTCTTTCTTTCCGTAAATAAACCCTCTTCCATCAGCGGCGTGTAAGGCAACAACTCGGTGAACCCAGAAACTTGGAATTTAATGAACATCCCTCTAATCTGTGATATCACAGCACCGAAATAAATATAAACCAGAGCTCGATATGTGAAGGTATCGGGTTCGAGAGAAGCACCGACCGTGGCAGCAACGTCGGGGATTGAGCTGAGCTGAGCTGAGTTGAGCCACTCCCAGTCGAGACAAACCCAAAACCACAACCTTTATTGTTTATATGTAAGAAAGAACTGCAGATGCTGGAAATCGAAGGTAGACAAAAATGCTGGAGAAACTCTGTGGGTGAGGCAGCATCTGTAGAGCGAAGGATGAGTTTCTCTTCATTGTTTGAACGTCGTTTAGATTTCAAATAGAACGGAACCCCCCAAATCCCAAACTTGCCCGTGTTCAACTTGACAGAACAATTTATAATCGTTTAGGAAAGAACTGCAGATGCTGGTTTAAATCGAAGGTAGACACAAAATGCTGGAGTAACTCAGCGGGACAGGCAGCATCTCTGGAGAGAAGGAATGGGTGACGTTGCGGATCGTGACCCTTCTTCAGACATTCAGATTTATAATCGTTGCCCAATTCAGAATTCGCTTCCACAACATCACTGCAATATTTGTAATACGTGTGTGTGTGTGTGTGTGTGTGTGTTATACCCGCATATATATATATACATACACACACGCACATATATACGTGTGTATGTGTCTGTGTGTGTGTGTGTATATATATATATATATATATATATACACGAATATGAATATAAAAATGTTTATATATAATATATATAATAATGTATATATAAATAGATAAATAATGTATCTATATATATAATGTTAAGTTTAAATATTTGAATTTGTGCGACCAATGTGTGCGACCAATGTGATTTTAAATCATATATATAGTTTAAATATAAATGCAATTTTTAAACTCTCTCTCTCTCTCTCTCTCTCTCTCTCTCTCTCTCTCTCTCTCTCTCTCTCTCTCTCTCTCTCTCTCTCTCTCTCTCTATATATATATATATATATATATATAAAATCACATTTATATTTAAACTATATATATGATTTAAAATCACATTGATTTAGAATTGGTCGCACAAAATCCAATCCTTAAACTTAAGATAATTTATTTCACTTTAATAGTAGTTTTAATCGTAAATATAGACGATGAATCCTTTACCGCATAATATTGTGCTCACGTTGCCTTTGTGAGTCTAAAGAAAATGTAAAGAACAATATCTTGCACACACCCTGGTCAAGATTAATGTTAGGGGGGTTGTATTTTATCAGTTTGTTTGTTATTCCCGCTGCTCTGTGGCATCGTGTAGGAAGGAACTGCAGATGTTGGGTTAAAACGAAAATAGACACGAAAAGCTGGACTGAAGTCTGAAGAAGGGTTTTGACCCGAAACGTCACCATTTCCTTCTCTCCGGAGATGCTGCCTGACCCGCTGAGTTACTCCAGCATTTTGTGTTTCTGTATAAATAGTATTTCTCTCCGCTTACAAGTAAACCAGTTGTCCAGCTGGCTTCATCGAAATTATACTAAAAATACTCGGCGTGGAATTGGTGCCGCATATAAACATTTAATTTAAGAGCTTTGTGTAAAAAGTTTGAGTTTTTACGACTTATTTTTAATGCTTGCTTGCAATACGTTTTATACAAGGTAATGGCTGTCATTAGAATGTAATGAGATTCACTGTTGGACAAAGTCTTTCTCCCAAAAAAAGCTGGTGTGTAAACATCGGTGTGTAAGTGACACGCTACAATGTCGCACTGTGCACATTTGCAATGAGAATTGTAGGAAGGAACTGCAGATGCTGTTTTACACCGAAGATGCTGGAGTAACTCAGCGGGTCAGGCTGAAGAAGGGTCTCGACCCGAAACGTCACTCATTCCTTCTCTCCAGAGATGCTGCCTGTCCCGCTGAGTTACTCCAGCATTTTGTGTCTATCTTCGAGGAAAACTCGTTATTTTTGGAGATTTTTGGAGATCTTTAAATCGAGTTTAACTAGAATGGATGAAGGGACCAATTGCTGCAATATTCTTCAAAAGATGCCAAACATTTGGTATCTAACCCGAACCCCAATTAATGCCTTCTGCACATGATCTTTGATCCCCAATCTAGTTTTATAATGATACAATGGAAACGGCTTTTTTGTATGCATATCTTTCATTAATTTGTTCTATAATCTCTCTACATCGCCGCCTATATCTCTCGTCTCCATTTCCCCGACTCTCAGACATAAGAAAGGTCTCGACCCGAAATGCCACCGATTCCTTTTCTCCAGAAATGCTGCCTGGCCGGCTGTTGCTCCAACATTTAGTGATCTTCGATCATTTTTAATTTACTACCATTGGTATTGGAATTGGTATCTGAAACCGATCTGAAAACGGACAGCGACGCGTAAAAATTCGTCCACATTCAACTGTCATATTACCAGTCAATGTATGACATTCTGGAGTTTTTACTTGCGGCAACTTAAACTCCAGAATGTAGCAACATTTTAATTAAAAAGCACATTAGTCTGCAGCAAGGAAGAGTATGTCGGGAGGAACTGCAGATAGATACAACGGAGGTAGACACAAAAAACTGGAGTAGGCGAGACAGGGAAGATCTCTGGAGAGAAGGAATGGGTGACGTTTCGGGGCTTCCTTCTCTCCAGAGATGCTGCCTGTCCCGCGGAATTACTCCAGAAGGAATGCCATCCATTGCCAGTGCCCGGGACAATTAAAAACCCTGGAACAGTCTGGCTGGCGGATATCAACGCGGCCGGGCTGCCGGTACAGTGAATACTCAATGCTTCTAATACTCGAGCCCAAGGTGGTGACTGTGGGCTAATTGGAACGGAAGCGACCGGGTCATCGGTTGGATCGGGTCTTTGGTCCAACATAGCGTAATTTGCGAGCCAAGGACGCGTAAGTGGGACAGGCCCTTAACACGGCCCCACATTCTCCCCGGAGAACCGGGCACTCGCCCGGCTCCGCGCCACCGCCCGCCCGCCTGTCCCTGCACTACAACCGCTTCTGGAACCAGCCGGACTTCCATTAAAAACAGAAACACACAAGTCGAGGGGGACCTCGTGCAAAAAAAAGTTTTTTCTAAACTTTAAACCATCAGTCACCAGACATATCCACGCCTCCAGTTTAAGTTCAGAAAAAACTTCTGAAAGTTCTGAAAGTTTAGAACTCTTAAAAAAAAGTTTGGCGCAGTTTGTGGAAAGTTGGGATTGGATGTTGTGCTTTGAGAGGGGGGGGGGGGGGGAGACACAGGGGAACATATTTTCGTTCGCCGCCTGTTCTCTAACAGAACAGAATGGCGACCTACAGCTCTGAAGAAGGGTCTCGACCCGAAACCAGATGCTACCTGTCCCGTTGAGTTACTCCAGCTTTTTGTGTCTATCTCCTCTCTCTGGCTCTGGGAGCGAGTGGTTCGATAATTGTTTATCAGCTCCGCAGCCAACACATCCAGTTTTTACTGAATTATGTATTACCCCGCCAGTTCCTCTCGTTGCCCAGCCCATAGTGTAAATTTAACATTCATGGCGTGGGTCCATCCGCATTCTCAGCCGCCACTAAACGGGGTTTGGACCAATTGTGTCGGAAGGAACTGCAGATGCTGGTTTAAACCGACTGTAGACACAAAATGCTGGAGTAACAGCGGGACGGGCAGCATCTCTGGAGATAATTTAGTAGGTTTCAATGAGGTCTCCCCTCTGGGAGAATTCTGATCCCATAATCTCATGAATCATCATCCAAGGTAGACAAAACTCAGCGGGTGAGGCAGCATCTATGGAGCGAAGTGAATAGGCGACGTGTCGGCTCGAGACCCTTCTTCAGACCAAGGGTCACCAGCCAAGGGTCATCATCAGCCATGGCTAACCCGTGAATAATTTAGAGGTCCAATTACTGGCAATATTGGAGAGTAAGGCTTCCTTCTACTCTCCTGGTCAAAAGGGATAGGAGTAGAATTAGGCCATTCAAGTCTACTCTGCCATTCAATCATGGCTGATCTACCTCGCCCTCCTAGCCTCATTCTCCTGCCATCTCCCCATAACCTCAGACACCCATACTTATCAACAATCTATCTATCTCTGCCTTCAAAATATCCACTGACATGACCTCCACCGCCGTCTGTGGCAAAGTGAGGATCTATTTCATTAGTACTTGTGGGATCGGACCGTGCACAGCCTGTGACCTAGGCATAAGCTGCATTGCATTGCCATTAGTTCACTGGGGGCAGATTGAACATGTAAATGTATCACAAACATACATTTGTTCTTCTGGAGAATCTGAGTTTAATCATGACCAAAATTGTTCCGTTCGGATGGATGTTAGTTTCAGTGGAACAGAGGAGGCACCTTCTTGTGTTTGGCACAGAACAACAGAGCCTTCCTGCTGTGGAAAAACTTAAACAAAATGAATAAAAAACACATGGAAATGGAATGAGTAAAGGGCAGGAAATCACAGCATCTTCACGTGACGTAAAGTCGACTTCGTGTCAACATCTATAACATATTTGTCTTTATCCAGGAGGGTTTCTGTTAGTGTTTGTAGTCTGAGTGTTGTCTGTGCCTGGTTCTAGTCTGTAGTCTGGTTGTAGTCTGTAGTCTGGCTGTACTCCGAGGTCTGAGATGTAAGTAAGTTTATTGGCCAAATATTCACATACAAGGAATTTGCCTTGGTGCTCCGCCCACAAGTAACAACATGACATACAGTGACAGTTACGATGTAGTCGTTAGTCTGGCTGTAGTCTGTATTCTGAATTGTAGTTTGGAGAATGATTTGTAGGAAGGAACTGCAGAAGCTGGTTTAAAGTGAAGATAGACACAAAAAGCTGGGGTAACACAGTGGGCCAGACAGCATCTCTGGAGACAAGGAATAGGTGATTTTTTGGTCAAGACCCTTCTTCATGTTGCCTCAGCTCCATTCCCAAGCCTGCTTTCCAGGACCCTTCGTTGCAGCAGCATAACAGGCCTGTTATACAGATAATATACAGTACATCACAAACATCGCGACACACATCCTCCCTCGGATGCTGATCTGATCCCTATCACCGGCTGACGGGCCAGGAGAGGCCAATTCCCAGCATCATTGGTAACAGCTAGGTCCAATTAGCTGCCATCGTATTGGGCTCCTCCTCAGTGACCATAACTGAGCTGCCGCGACAAGCCCGGGATCATCAGCACCTCAACACATGTACCTGGTGGTGAGAGACATCGCCCCCATGTGGTCCTGAACTCTCTTGTCACTGTAGATGAAACATATCAGGTGAGTTCACCCCACTGCGAGTGTCAGTGTGGTCACTGCCGAACCTGGCATGTCCACAATGCCACAACATAAATATACTAATAACCCCAATACTAGGGATGCATGGTGGAGCAGCGGTGGAGCTGACGCATCACTGTGCCAGTGTCCAGGTGTGATACTGACTAGTAAGAGTGACAGGGGTTATCGGGCGAAGGCAGGAGAATGGGGTTAGGAGGGAGAGATAGATCAGCCATGATTGAATGGCGGAGTAGACTTGATGGGCCGAATGGCCTAATTCTGCTCCTCGAACTTATGACTTATGCCAGTGTAGTTCAGGAAACAGTGGTGCCCAGGTAAGCACAGCAGGATCCAGGCCAGTACTGACATTCCGCTTCTCCTGATGTTGATGGATATTAAGCTGTGCGTAACCAGGAGAACGTTTCCTGCTCCTTCTGAAACTGCACTCTGAACTTGTACAAACATTAATGGAACAACCTCTACTCATGAGGAACCTCAGCAGTTTCCTGTATCTCTGTCCAGGTGCCAATCTGATAAGCGGTGAAGCTGGTGAAACTCCTGTTTACTAACAATTGATGATAAGTTCCCACTGCGCTCCCTTTGCAAAGACCATTAATACTTTAAAACAAATAAGTGAACAGATGAGGGTCAGGTTGAAATGACCCAAACTCCAGCATTATTTACACAGTGAGTTATTGCCACGACAAATTTGCTGGCAAGTTGTGTTTGATGCCCTAATGGCTGTTCCCAGATTCCACAGCACATTGTCAGTGCCAGGTGAAGCCAAAATTCCTGTGAAGCTTCTCGGAGGAGAAAGTCGTTCAGACCAGCAGCATTGGTCACTTGCATTTTTAGCATGAAAATCCACTCCATATAGAAGAACCTTGACCTCTCCAGACCGTTTATTCTCACAACTAGGAGCGGATATTTAGAATGGCACAGTGGTAGAGCTGCTGCCTTACAGCGCCAGAGACCAGGGTTTGATCCTGACTACGGGTGCTGTGTGTGTGCGTGGAGTTTGCACGTTCTCCCTGTGACTGCGTGGGTTTTCTCCAGTTTCTTTCCACATTCCAAAGATGTGGGGGTTTGCCACTTCACGCCCCCCACCAACACGAGGTCCCCAATGTCCATGCATTACCCAACAGATAATTGGAATCAAAGTCCTCAAAACACTATTGTGCATCATTGACTCTTTCTGGTTGGGGATCTTAGTTTAATATTGTCGCATGTACTATGATATAGTGAAAAACTTTGTTTGCGTGCTATCCAGGCAAATCATGCCATGCATGAGAACAATGGGTTGAAAACCTCAAATTCCTAGGAGTAAATATCACCAACGACTTGTCCTGGACCACCCATGTTAAAGCAATGACCAAGAAAGCACACTGACGCCTCGACTTCTTAAGAAGGCTTAGAAAGTTCGGCATGTCCCCATCGACCTTCACCAACATCTACAAATGCGCCTTAGAAAGCATTTTATTGGGATGCATCCCAGCTCGGTTTGGGAACAACTCCATCCAAGACCGCAAGAATTTGCAGCGAATTGTGGACACAGCCCAGACCATCACACAAACCAACCTCCCTTCCAGTCACTCTATTTTTACCTTGCGTTGCCTTGGCAAGGCATGCAGCATAGTCCAGGACGAATCCCTCTTCTCCCCTCTCCCAATGGGCACTCTGAAAATCCCACTCCGAAAATTCATCCGGCCTTATCCAGGCATCAGTCGTGTTCGTGCATCTAACGAGGATTTGGCACCAGACTCCGATGGAATTATGTTGGGTGAAATCCAAATGGATCCCAGATACATCTGTGTGTAACAGGATAGTGTGTTGTAAATGGACTTTACTCATCACCATCCAAGCCCTGTCCCAGAATCAGTTCAGAACCTCCAATTCATCAATCCAAAGACCAGAGGCTTGGATATTATTTAGTTACAAGAGTTACTTGGATACAAGAGTCCCGCATGAGATTGCTGAGAATAGATTTCATCTGGGGCAACAAAAACTGTAAACATTGGAAACACTCAAAAGGTCAGTCAGCATCTGCAGGAAGAAACATCACCACCATTTCAGGCCCAAAACCATTCATCAGAATAGTATTTTGACTTTGGTTGTCTGGGGTAAGGTCCACTGCAGTGGATTGGATATTGGAGAAGGTCATGTGGTCCTTTAAGACAGAGGAAAAAATAACAGATGTGTTGGATCCTGATGGGTTCAGGGAGGGTGAATGGAGAGACATTGTACACATCACAAGGCAGTTTCAGAACCAGAAGACACAAGTTTAACACTTGAGACAGGTTAAAGGAGATATGAGGAAAAAGTGTTTCTTAGTTGGAGAAAAGGCATGATATTGTTCCACTGTAGAGTGGAATCAATGCAGGTGTATCAATTGGATGGGCAGTTGTGGAAAGGGTGCTAAGGGAAAAGAACAGGGGAATCCAACAGTATAATGTACAGTAGATGTAAAGGACTGCAGCTGCTGGTTTACAAAAGAAGACACAGTGCTGGAGTAACTCAGCGGGTCAGGCAGCATCTGTGGAGAACATGGATAGGTGACGTTTCACAGAGTGCTGGAGTAACTCAGCGGGTCAGGCAGCATCTCTGGAGAACATGGACAGGCCATGTTTCAGGTCGGGATATTCTCCTGACTGATGCCATGTTGGTGAGCAGTGACTCGGGCACCAACACTGCAAGAGTTTAGTTATTCAATGACTGGCAATAAATTGCTTACAGTAAGTTCTGAACAGATCGGTGGAATTATTAACAAGGCAGCTCTCAAATGAATAATTTTATTGCATTCATAACTTGCAAACGCCTGAATAATTTATTGTCAAGAATTGAGCTTTGTGATTGAACAGCCTGGTTATGTTCATTGCCAACTATTTACGACTCTTGGAAATATATTTTATAACCTATTCATTTATATTTCTTTAGTCTAGAGTGGGCGGATGCAGAGAGATGGACAGTGAGATGTATTGAGAGGGTAACAAAGGTTTTTGTGAGATGGAACAGGCAAGAACCAGCTAATGCATTAATGACACTTGGTGTCAACTGTGGATTGTCATGAGAACTGGAAAATAAATCCTTGCATGCACCCAAATTCTTCAATTCCATGCATAAAACAAACTGTCTGGAAAATGCCCCAACAGTTTTATGTAAGTGTGTAGGAAGGAACTGCAGATAGACCAAAGACAGACACAAAAAGCTGGAGTAACTCAGCGGGACAGGCAGCATCTCTGGAGAGAAGGAATGGGTGACATTTCTGGTTAAGACCCTTCTTATAGACAAGAGATATCATTTATATCTCTCGTTTCCCTTTTTCCTGACTAGTCTGAAGAATTTGGGCAATGTGACTCTGACCATCGCAGTCCGCTAGGACTCACTAACTCAACAAAGCTTTGACTCTCAGTCTGAAGAAGGGTCTCGACCCGAACGTCATCCATTCCTTCTCTCCAGCGACGCTGCCTGACTCCAGCATTTTGTGTCTATCTTCGCTGTAAACCAGCTTCGCTGCAATTCCTCCCTACAGCTTGAATGCACGTCAGTTTGAGAATATGAATCTAATAAATCTATTTCTATAAACTTGTGCAAGAGAAGGTCAAATTGCTAATAGCGGTTCAAGTGGTGGGACCTCATAAACTAAGGAATGTGTTTACATAACCCACGCCTGAAAATATGCAGCAAACACAAAGAAATTCGCAACCTTTCGATTCTCCTTGCAGATATCAAGCACTGACTTGATTCCACTCAGTCTGGGCCACACAGTCGGGAAACCAGGAGGATTTGTGCCTCAGATGTCAAGAGTTGGCTGAGGAGAAACTGGTCTAATTGTGGAATTGGCCACAGCAGATCGGTCATTATTCAGCTATAAATGGGCTGGCTGATCTTGTACATTGATAAGGGGTTATTGAAGAGTCAAAGGATTTATGTTCTGAGCGAGAAGTACAGAGAGCATAAATATTTTTGATTATATTTAGGAGCATCAATCATTTTGTACCTGGCTGGTTCACATGAGTAACTACTGTAAGTGTAGGAGCAGCAGGATACAGTCCGTCCTATACATCAGGGCTAGGGTGCATCTTGCTATTTGTAGTGATATTGATATCGATATTGGTGTTGGTTTTCTCCATTTGCAGCCTTGTTTCACCCAGAGAGTTGTGAATCTGTGGAATTATCTGCCACAGAAGGCAGTGGAGACCAATTCACTGGATGTTTTCAAGAGAGTTAATTTAGCTCTTAGGGCTAAATGAAACAACAAATATGGGGAAAAAGTAGGAACGGGATACTGATTTTTGATGATCAGCCATGATTATATTGAATGGCTCAAAGAGCTGAATGGCCTACTCCTGCACCCATTTTCTATGCTTCTATGTCTAACCCTTGGTGGCACCACACGAGATGAGGTCTATCAGCCTCAGTAAAGACACTTCCAATGGACTTCAACTTGAACTTCAAGTTGACCAAAGAGAGAATGTTTATCTAAAGACCAGAACTTAGAGTCCCTCCACATAATGGGAATGTTACGTTTCTGGGACCACCGGAAATGAGGTAAGAGTTTAAACCTGTCTCTTTCCCGTTTTCGTGAACTTGGGCTCGTGTCCTTGTGTGGCTCAATGGTGAACTTTGATTTTCAATGTGGCTCCTGTAAAGTACTTTGTCAAAGAGATGTAAAATAGTGAAGGACAGTTTTAAAACTGAAAGGGGGTTGCTATGCTGGGAGCCAATGTTGGTCAATGAGCAAATGGCTGGAGTCTCCGTCACAAGAAAGCTTTGGTTAGTCAGCAGCAGCCTGCAGTGTCTGTGGGATGTCCACATTGACCAGTCTGTCCCGGAGTTCACCATCTGCAGGTCAGATCAGCGTCTACGAAGGAAATCTTGCCATCTCCAGCAGAAAACACCAGGACTGGTGAAAATAACCAGGAGATCCGGGAATTAATTAGTCATAATCACAAGACTGGAAACACTGTCCAGGGAGAGTCTGAAGGTCAGTCCAACAAGAAGCTTGAAACCTAAAGAAGAAATGGTTATAAGGTCATAAGTAATAATTAGGCCATTTGGCCCCCCAAGTCTACTCCTCCATTCAATCATGGCGGATCTGTCTCTCCCTCCTAACCCCATACTCCTGCCTTCTCCCCATAACCCCTGACACCCGTACTAATCAACAATCAGGTGGCACTAATCATTTAATCAAAATCAAATGGTGGGTGGAAGAATACAGGAGATCTCAGTGCATCGCACTATGTTCCTGAAACAAACCTCTGCTCCAAGCTCCATCGTGGCAAGAGGCACAGTGAGATTGTTTGTTTGTGTACAGAACAAGTTTGCAAGAGTCGCCACGTAAAGATTGCCGACAATCACAAAAGTATTCAATATATTGCAGAGGGAGAGAGAAAATGCTTCAAGTACCTTCCCAGAGTCTCCTTGATATAGTCATACATCGTCCTCAAAGACTCGCTGAGATTCCATAGCACCTGTGCCCGCTCAAAGTAGAGACAGCGGTGGAGCTGCTGCCTCACAGTGCAGGAGACCCCGCTCGATCCTGACCGCAGGCAAACGTGGGCAAATGGGACTGGCTTAGATGGGGCATCATGGTTATCTTGGACGAGTTGGACCTCAAGGTTGGAAGGAGAACCTGTTGCATAACCTAAAGACCTAAAGCAAGAGCAGCGAATGATAATGGTGACAGAGTCTAAGTTGGATTGGGTCATGGTATAATTGAATGGTGGAACCATATCAGGAGCGAATGGCCACCTCCGTGCCTGTAGATGTCACCCATGGCAGGTTGAAGGACGCAAGTGGATGGAGCAGTTTGGGATCCAGGGACAGTATAAGTTCATAAATGATAGGAGTAGAATCAGGCCTTTCGGCCCATCAACTCTCTCTTTGGCCAAAGGGTGGTGAATCTGTGGAATTCATTGCCACAGAAGGCTGCAGAGGCCAAGGCAATGGATATTTTTAAGGCACAGATTGACAGAGTCTCGATTAGTAAGGGGTGTCAGGGGTTATGGGGAGAAGGCAGGAGAATTGGGTTGAGAGGGATGATTGAATGGCAGAGTAAATGGGCTGAATGGCCTAATTCTGCTCCTAGAACTTATGAACTATGAAGCTATGAGAGGCGGGTTGGAGAGCAGATGGGAGAGTGGAGAGGACTGGAATTTAGAAGTATGAGAGGGGATCTTATAGAAACATATAACATTATAAAATAACTGGACACGCTAGATGCAGGAAAAATGTTCCCAATGTTGGGGCAGTCCAGAACCAGGGCCACAGTCAAAGAATAAAGGGAGAGCCATTTAAAACTGAGATGAGAAAAAACATTTTCACCAGACAGTTGTGAATTATGGAATTCCCTGCCACAGCAGGTGCAGGAGGAGGCCAATTCACTGGATGGATTTAAAAGAGAGTTAGATAGAGTTCTAGGGGCTAGTGGAATCAAGGGATATGGGGAGAAGGCAGGCACTGGTTACTGACTGTGGATGATCAGCCATGATCACAATGAATGGTGGTGCTGGCTCGAAGGGCCGAATGTCCTCCTCCTGCACCTATTTTCTATGTTTCTATGTTTCTATGTTTCTAAGACCCCACCCAGCCAGTGAGTCACTCGCATCGCTCTTACATGAGTCAGCTGTCTGTCGGGGGAAACTAATTGCTCCCACAATAAGGGAAGGGACCGGATTAGCTGGGACAGGTGTGTACGGGGGAGGTGTGTCCAGGCAAATAAACTTTAAAAAAACCCACTCCCTTTCAAACTCTGTAACTGTAACCCTTATAAACTCTCCCGCTAAAAAACAGGGAAGAGTGTGCCTGCACACATGGGAGTTTCATTGAATGGTTCACTTCAGTTTTTTAGTTTGGTTTAGAGATACAGTGCGGACACAGGCCCTTCCTCCCACCGGGTCCGGGCCGACCAACGATCCCCACACATTAACACTATCCAACACACACTAGGGACAATTTTACATTTATAGCAAGCCAATTAACCTACAACCCTGCACATCTTTGGAGTGTGGGAGGAAGAGTTCCAGAACAAACAGTCAAAAGCATTTAATAGTGTATGTACTGGCAATGGATCAGTGATATATTTACCTGCTGCAGCTTAACAGGCCCGTTAACACAATAGCACACAGATAATGAGTCGGAAGAAGGGTCTCGAGCCAAAACGTCACCTATTCCTTTCCTCCTGAGATGCTGCCTGTCCTGCAGAAGTCTATCAAAGATAGACACAAAGTACTGAAGTAACTTGGCAGCGTCTCTGGAGAAACAGGATAGGTGACGTTTCGGGTCAGTCAGGACCCTTCTCCAGATGCCCTGAAATGTCACCCATCCTTTTACACAAAAAGCTGGAGTAACTCAGCAGGACGGGCAGCATCTCTAGAGAGAAGGAATGGGTAATGTTTCGGGTTGAGACCCTTCTTCAGTCTGAGGAAGGGTCTCGCCCCGATATGTCACCCATTCCTTTCCTCCAGAGATGCTGCCTGTCCCGCTGAGTTACACCAGCTTTTTGTGTCTATCTTCGGTTTAAACCAGCAACTGCTTCCTGGACACCCATTCCTTCCTACACACCCATCCTTTTTCTCCAGAGATGCTAGCTGGCTCACTGAGTTACTCAACCACGTTGTGTCTCTCTTGGCTTGTCGGAGCCAAGATAAAACTTGACACATGGCCAATCTGCATGCTGCCTCTCCAACAAGTGATATACAGTGATTATCTTTCTACGCAAAGAAGAACCTGTTTGTCATTAAAATATTACTGGAAACTCAGCATGAGCTCCTGAAGTGTCTGCATAGGACACGCTTAGTTGGAGCGGACATTTCAAGATGAACACTGTGAAGGCAGTTGTCAGCATGGTTCATGAATGGTTTCCTTCACATCCCATTGGCAACAGTTCTGGTCTTCAGTTTCTGTTCATCCAATACTGGATCTGGGGAAAGGAGTGCGAAAACGCACACCTCCAGATTCAGGGACAGTTTCTTCCCAGCTGTTATCAGGGAACTGAACCATCCTACCTCAACCAGAGAGCGGTCCTGAACTACTATCTCCCTCGTTGGAGACTCTCGGACTATCTTTGATTGGACTTTACTGGCTTTACCTTGCGCTAAACGTTATTCACATTATTCCCTTATCATGTTTCTGTACACTGAGAATGGCTCGATTGTGGTCGATTATGTATTGTCTTTCCGCTGACTGGTTAGCACGCAACAAATTATTTTCACTGTACGTGACAATAACCTAAACTTAACAATTTCCATGCATAAACAATCTGGAATAGACAGAGTGTAGAGTGGTCAGAATAAGGAGTGGTCAGAATAAGGATGGGATTTGGGGATTCATTAACGGAGGCACAGAGGACAAAAGCAGAGAAGACTGAGCCTGCATGAAGCTTTAGTTGGTCTGCATCGCAATAATTATGGCCAATCATACTCAGGAAAGTTCAATGGTGCAGCTGACAGAGCTGCTGCCTCACATCGCTAGAGTCACAGGTTCAATCCTGACCTCGGGCGCGGTCCGTGTGAAGTTCGCCCTGTGACCATGTGGGTTTCCTCCCACATCCACACAAAGTTGCAGGTTGCTAGGCTAATTGACCGATGTAAGTGCCTTCCTGGGTGCAGGTGAGTGGTAGAACCTGGGGCCAGTTGATGGGAATGTGGGGAGAACAATATACAGGGAAAAGGGGTAGGGAATGTTGTAATTGTGAGCGTGGGAAGCGTGTTGGCTGGAGTCTGCTCACCCCCCACATATATTGGCACCATTTCCCAGAAGCCACGGCCGTCATTTTCCAACGTCAGCCGTGACATCTCGAGGGCAAACACTGCGATTATTGTAGACGTTCGGTTTTATTACCAGCAGGAAGAAAGCAGCATTTAGTCTGGAAGGGAGCGTTACATGAACAACTAATGAGGCCGGTGAAGAGTCTTAAACACACTGGAGATCTGGGGAATCTGTGACAGAAATACCTGCCTCTGACAGAACTGTGAATGTGCAGGAAGGAACTACAGATGCTGGTTTACACCGAAGATAGACACAAAATGCTGGAGCACCTGAATGGGTGATATTTCAGGTCGAGATCCTTCCTCAGACTGGTCTTGACATCACCTATTCCTTTTCTCCAGAGATGCTGCCTGATCCACTGAGGTACTCCAGCACTTTGAGAATTGTGTTGGTCTAAAGCACTGGCTTCCATTCTTGCTGCATGTTTCGCTTAATCAAGAGATCTAGACTTGTCTTACAGCCAAGCATCAGATTCAGAGGAAGATGCACAATGGTATATGTGTAGGTGGAGGCAACATCCAGATAATGAACCAATAGGATTTTTCAGTACGCAATGGTAAATATTGGACTGGCTAACAACTGCCAAGAATTCTACTGCACTTTTTCAAACACCAACACCTTTCAATGCCAACGCAAGTTCATCAGAAATCAGTCTAGGCCTTGCTTTAGAAGAAAAGTCCCACAACTAGAATCATAGAGCTGAACAGCACAGGAACAGGCCCTTCAGTCCAACTTGTCCATGCCGGCCAAGTTGGTAAACTGGACCAGCCCCAATTGCCTGTATTTGGCCCATATCCATCGTAACCCATACATCTGTCTAAACCTTTTATAAGGTTGGTCGTTGTATCCACTGCGAGAAAGATGATCAGGTCTCACAATCCACAAACCTCTTCCCTCAGCTCTCCTCTGAACGAGGAAGGCAGTGTTGGGCTTCCTTATGGGGTGGGAACTATTACAGAGCAGAAGGACATCAGGTGCAGGCTGACCACAACAGACCAGCTTCACAGGACTCACCACCTCCTAGTGGCGTAGCAGATTTCTTGCTCTACATTCACCCTATCTATCCCGCTCATGATTTTATACACTTCTACAAGATCACTCATCAGTCCCCTGTGCTCCGAGGGATAAAGTTCTAGCTGACTCAACCTCCCCTGATAGCTCAGGGCCTCAAGTCCTGGCAACATGGCTACATGGATAGGACAGGTTTGGAGGGATATGGACCAAACGTGAGTAGGTGGGACCAGTGTCTCTGGGACATGTTGGCTGGTGTGGGCAAGTTGGGCCGCAGAGCCTGTTTCCACACTGTATCACTCTATGACTCTCTGACTGACATCCTCGTAAATCTTTCCCACAGCAGGGTAGCAGAAATTGAACACAATACTCCAAGACTTCTTTAACACAAGGACAACATGCCCTGATCCACCAAACTTCAGGCAAGGTATTAGTTGTCAAGTGTCAAGGGTGGAACAGTGACACAGCGGTGGAGTTGCTGCCTCCCAGCGCCAGAGACCCGGGTTTCATCCTGACTACGGGTGCTGTCTGTATGGAGTTTGTTCGTTCTCCCTGTGACTGCATGGGTTTTCTCCAGGTGCACCGGTTTCCTCCCACACACTAAAGACCTGCAGGTTTGTAGGTTAATTGGCCTCGGTAAAGATTGGTAAGTTGGCCCTGGTGTGCAGGATAGTGCAAGTGTGCGGGGACCGAGGGCTGGTATGGACTCGGTGGGCCGAAGGGCCTGTTTCCGCGCTGTGTCTGTGAGTTGGTGCCACTTGTATTGGCCATCTCCCTCAACTGATGTAAACCCTCTGCCCAACATGTCTGGTGAACCCATGTGTAAAGGAGTGGAGGATATGGACTTGCTCTGACTGTCGCCTGTTTAAACAGTGGGAGTTTCACAAGGACCCTTTGAAGTGTAGGACTAAATAGGTTATCAGCGTCCAACTTTCCCCTCCGCAAACGCCTGCCTATTACTCATTACAAATATATTTGACATTCCCTGGTTTAACAAAGGTTCCTCACACGCTGGTCCTTGGCAAAGGGCCCAAGATCGTAATTCCCGAGCTGCTGAATCACACGCCTGTGACCCACAGATGTCATCGTTCCACAGGGAGCAACAAACACAGAGTTGCCCTGGGCAACCGGCCCTTCTGCATTCCTGTGCACAAACTCCAGGGCCGGAAACTGAGGCCCAACACGCGTGATCCACATTTTCCGAGGACGATCCTGTGCAGGGTACGGTTTGTACAATCCCTGCGTTACAATGGGACGCAGGAATCCCTTCCCCTCACCGCTCACCCAGCCCAGACAGGGAGCAGGAGGTGCACCCGCCCACCCCATCTGACCCTGGGGCTGGTGGGAGAACTTCACCCATGATGTTGCTGCATGGTGGAGCAGGTTCCACGGGTTGGCTCCCAACGCCTGGTGCAATTTAGAATCACAGTCACACTGCATGGAAACAGGCCCTTCAGCCCAACCTGCCCACATCGAACAACATGGCCCAGCTGCACTAGTCCCACCTGCCTGCGCTGCGCTTGGTCCATATCCCTCCAAACCGGTCCTGTCCATGTACCTGTCTAAATGGTTCTTAAACGTTGGGATAGTCAAACACCCAGGAGACTAGAGAGTGGTAGACACTGCCCGGTCCATCACGGGTACTGACCTCCCCACCACACACTGCCCGGTCCATCACGGGTACTGACCTCCCCACCACACACTGCCCGGTCCATCACGGGTACTGACCTCCCCACCACACACTGCCCGGTCCATCACGGGTACTGACCTCCCCACCACACACTGCCCGGTCCATCACGCTGCTACCATTGGGAAAAAGGTACAAGAGCTTGAACACTGCACAACACTAACGTCAGAAACTATGATCTATGGAAAGTGTCTTTGGTTGCACTACAGACTTGGGTTTTGCACTATTATGGTTACCTAGTATTGCAGTTATTAATTTATTGTATTTTTGATTATTACATCTTTATTTGTGTTATTGCATTAATGCTGCAGCAAGTAACAATGTCATTGTTGTGTGCTTATACAAATTAAAATTAATCTCTTTGTCTCTCTCCCTCTCTCGCTCCCTCTCTGTCTCCCTCTCTCTCCCTCCCTCTCTTTCTCCCTCTCTCTCGCTGCCTCACTCTCCCTCTCCCTCTCTCCCTCCCCTTCTCTCTCCCTCTCTCCCTCCCTCTCTCTCGCTGCCTCACTCTCCCTCTCCCCCTCTCCCTCCCCTTCTCTCTCCCTCTCTCCCTCTCTCCCTGCCTCACTCTCCCTCTCTCCCTCTTTTTCTCTCTCTCTCTCTCTCTCTCTCTCTCTCTCCGTCCCTCTCCCTCCCTCCCTCCCCTTCTCTCTCTCTCCCTCTCTCCCTCTCCCTCGCTCCCATCTGCTGGCTAGTTCATGGATGATCTGCAGCTTCATCCACCCTCATCCACACAGTCTATGGGAATTGGAGCACCTCAAATTAAAATGTCTTACTTAATATAGTTTCTGTAAGTCAATTGGGAGTTGGCATTTGGACTTATTTCAGTTTGGAATGTTTATTTATTTTTATAGCTGAAAGGAAGTTGCATTGTGATCCAAATATTTGTTGTGTCGGACTCTCTGGGCATGGTTTCAAGGGAATAATTAGATTGGGCACAGGAGACTCTGCCAGGGAACAGTTCTGCCTAACTCGGGGATGTGAGCTCGGATGTCTCTGAGGGTAAATAAGGGGTTGCAGCTCCCTGTCCACCTACTCGTTCTGCTGTTAATTAGGTAGAAACATAGATAATAGGTGCAGGAGTAGGCCATTCTGTCCTTCGAGCCAGCACCGCCATTCTATATAATCATGGCTGATCATCCACAATCAGTACCCTGTTCCTGCTTTCTCCCCATATGTTGGAGTAACTCAGCGGGACAGGCAGCATCTGTGGAGAACATGGATAGGTGACGTTTCACAGAGTGCTGGAGTAACTCAGTGGGTCAGGCAGCATCTCTGGAGAACATGGATAGATAGGTGATGTTTCGGGTCGGAATCGTTCATCAGGAGTAATGGAATTACTTTGAGAGCTAGCATTGATTTTATGGGCTGAATGGGCTTCTCATGTCACGAGAAAGCAGGATATGAGAAAGATGACTTAGAATCATGGAGTCATGGAATTCTGTCTCCAGGAGCAGTAGAAGTTGGCTGTTGTGTTGTTCGCATTGCAGCAGGGTGTGTAACATAGTTAGAGTGTAATTGGACAATAATCCAGGGTCACAAGTTTTCAAATCTCACCACAACAGCTGGGCTACTGAAATTAATTCAATAAATCTGCTGCAGTAATGGGGTCTGTAAAACAACTGGTGTTAAACTAAAGCTGTCTGGTTCACAAAGTCTTTGTGGTGAAAGAGATCTTCTGCTTTCACTGGTCTAGCCTTGCACATCACTCCAAGTCCAGTTGGGCAGCACTGTAGTAGACCTTCTACCTCACATGTTCGAGCCTGACTATAGGCTGCTGTCTGTGTGGAGTTTGCACGTTATCCCGGTGATCATGTGGGTTTCCAGCAGGTGTTTTGGTTTCCACTCACATCCCAAAGGCGGGCGGGTTTGCAGGTTAATGGGTCTCTGTACATTATCCCTAGTGTGTAGAGAGTGGATGAGAAAGTGTGGACGGATGATGGATGGTCAGCATGGACGCGGTGGGCTGAAGGGCCTGTTCCCTTCCTGTATCTGTAAACTAATCTAAATAGCGTTGTTGGTCAGTATGTGGCTTGAGGCCAGTAAAGGCTCAACATACTAAATAAATGACACTCGTAGCGATTCCCCACATCCTGATCTAATGTCCGTACAACTTCAACTATCTCTCCAAAGCCATCACTGATGGAGAACCAGGAGGTACAGGAGCCTGAAGTCCTGCACCACCATCAGGTTCAGGAACAGCCACCTTCCAACAACCATCCTGCTCCTGAACTAACCCACTCAACCCTAAACCTACCTCAGCAACGGGACACTGAATGCTGACATTTTGGGAGGTCCCAGTCAACTGAAAAGCATTCTCAAATTGTAGATACTGTATGTGGAACTACAGATGCTGGTCTACACAAAGTGCTGGACTAACCCAGTGGGTCAGGCAGCATCTCTGAAGAAAATGGAGGGGTGACATTTTGGGTCGGGACCCTTCTTGGGAGCAGATGCGGCGTAGACGGAGGAATTGGGAATAGGGGATGGAGTCCTTACAGGAAGCAGGGTGGGAGGAAGAGTAGTCCAGGTAGCTGTGGGAGTCAGTAGGTTTGTAGTGGATGTCGGTCAGGAGCGTATCACCTGCAATAGAGATGGTAACTCAGCGGGACAGGCAGCTTCTCTGGAGAGACGGAATGGGTGACATTTCGGTTTGAGTCCCTTCTTCAGAAGGGGTCCGAAGAAAATTTTTGACCTGAAATGTCACCCATTCTTTCTCTCCAGAGATGCTGCCTGTCCCGCTGAGTTACTCCAGCACTCTGTGTCATTATTCCCAGTGTTGGCTCCAGTCTGAATTGGAGCATTTACTCCCAGGTCTTTGTCTTGAGATAAATTTGCTCTGAGCCAGACTGGCTGGCTTTGAATATGAAAGTGACTGACGCCTTCATTGAGAGACCATTGAAAGGTGTTTTACCTGGAATGTAATTAATATTAAAGATATTGACTACCCTCCAAGTATTCGCTGTCACCATCTGGAGATCATTAGATCAAGAGATTATCTTCATGGTGAAAAGCTAATAACTGGGATATTGGATTACAACCCTGACAGGTCTATAAATTGCTATTGTAACGAGGACAATGGTTAATTTGCTCCCGTTACATATACGGCCTATTGTGCTGTTTGACAACTGGCTATTTCATAAATTGCTTAATTTAAATGCCCAATTATGTATTTGAGCACTTGGCCAGGCTTCCGTTGAATATAAATGATTAAGGGGTGACGCAGATGTCCAAAGTGTTTAATGGGGCAGATAAATATATCTGCTTGGTGTGACAAGTGGGGCAGGTAGACTCGGAGTAGAGGTTCACCCGGAGATGGATTAACATGGAGGGTTGGAACCGTGCCCGGAGCAGATAACACATTTTCTATTCAGAACCCTAAAATTAGGGATTTAGAGAGAGTTACGCATAATGAAAAGTTTAGCTTCACACAGGAATATTTTGTTCTATGAAGCAATCGCGGGAGATTAAATTGCTGGATCGGTGATCCCGACCTTCGAACTAAAGACCCATAAACACGAGGGCAATTACCAGCACGGCAACCGAGTGTTGGCGAGGGATTGGACTCATATTTCTGTTTGAGTTTACTTTAGTTTGCTTTGGAGATACAGAACAGAAACAGGCCCTTTGGCCCATCACGTCCATGCCATACCCATTCACACTAATGTTATCTTACTTTCTCATCCACACCCTACACACTAGGAACGATTTACAGAGACCAATTGCATAAATACATAAGTTGTAGGAGCAGAATTAGGCCATTCGGCCCATCGATTCTACTCTGCCATTCAATCATAGCTGATCTATTTTCCCTCTCAACCCCATTCTCCTGTTTCTCTCTATAACCTTTGACACCCGTACTAATCAAGAATCTGTCAATCTCTGCTATAAAAATACCCAATGACTTGGCCTCCACAGCCGTCTGTGACAAGAATTCTATAGTCACCACCCTCTGACTAAATAAATTCCTCCTCATCTCCTTTCTAAAGGTACGTCCTTTTATTCTTAACCTACAACCCTGCATGTCTTTCGGATGTGGGGAGAAGCCTGAGTACCCAGAGGAAATCTGCGCAGTCTCAGGAAGAACGTGCAAACTCCACACAGACAACAAATTAGGTCAGGATCGAACCTGAGTCTCTGTTGCAGTGAGGCAGTGGCTCTCAGCCATGCCCTACAGTGGAGGTATTAGGCAGCAAGGAGCAGACTTGATTACATAGAAGCATAGACAATAGGTGCAGGAGGAGGCAATTCGGCCCTTTGAGCCAGCACCGCCATTCATTGTGATCATGGCTGATCGTCCCCATCATGGCAGATGGCAGCGCGATTATTTTAAGACAAAGTTAGATGGAGAGATAGGATTCGTCTGGGATGGGCGTTGGCCAATGAGACATCTGCCGAATGTTGTTTTCATTTAGGTTCAGGCTACAGATTATGTACGCATAAAACACAAAGCAGACTTCAGGTGGATCTTATCAATGCACAGATCTACAGCCCTGATCAAACTCAGCTAGTGCCCCGGGAGATGGCCACGTTCTCTGCCTGTAATCTTGCCAGAGTGACCTTAAACTTAATGCTTGAACATGTCGGGAATGTGGTTTTTATCACGAGAAAGTTCCACTCCCTTCTCGGGGCAAGGGTGGAGAGTTAGATTCCTTCTCCAATGAAAGGAGATTGCAGGATTGCTGAGATCTGAGAGTGTGTCTATGTCCATCATGCCAAGGCTCGGGTTCTGCCCAAGAAGCCCAGGACTGGGCTGAAGTCATTGTGGTCTCTGTATTCCAGGGACTGCTGCAGCAGAGCCAAGGGTCAGCCGAGTGAAATATAGGGAGCTAGTGTCTGTACTCATCATTTAGTCTGTAGGTAGGAACTGCAGATGCTGGTTCAAACCAAAGATATGCACAAAAAGCTGGAGTAACTCAGCGGGTCAGACAGAATCTCTGGAGAAAAGGAATAGGAATGGGTGACGTTTCGGGTCGAGACCATACTGAGGATTAGGGGAAAGGGAAACGAGAGATATAGACGATGATATGGAGAGATACAGAACAAATGAATGGAAGATATGCAAAAAAGTAATGATGTTAATGGAAACAGGCCCTTGTTAGCTAGGGATGAGTTGAAAATTAGTTACAGACAATGAGATGTAACAAGACGACATTGAAGGTGAATGGGACCAGCCTTGATGAGGCACCTTAGTCGGCAAGGGCGAGTTGGCCATAGGCCCTGTTTCTGTGATGTATGACCCTCCGTCTACTAATCATGAGGTTGCAGAGATATGCAGGTGAAAGTCAGTGGGCGGCTACAGACGAGAACTGCTCTGGGGTTTAGTTTCACCGCAAAATGAGGCTGGAACCGGGTCTCTCAAATTTCCTGTGGCACTGACTGTGCAGAAAGTGGAACAGGGTTGAGTGCCAGCAGGGAGGGGAAGGGGACGGTTTGGTTGTGCAAGGTGGCCAAAGCTGCTCAACCACAAGGCAGAGTATAAATAACCACGGGTGGCAGTTCCCCAACACAGAACATGGGGCTTCACAAAGGTCAGCGCCTGCATCTGCAACCCAGGAGATTGTGAGATCATTCGGAAAAGTGAACGTTCTTCAGAGCTCCCTTCCTCCTCTGCTCCAGAATCTCCCGAAAATGCAAACCTGATCGCAGCTTCCCGGTTTGTCTGGGTTTCCTTCACAATGTTTGCAAAGCTTCCATCCTTCAAACTACATTTTTCTTTACAAAGAGGCTGACACTTAACTTTTGTTGGGAAAAAAAGGAGACAGAGAAAGAAGCAAGATCCACATTTCTGGAGGTGGCGAGAAAATTCCTGCGGGATTCAGACAAGCCAAGCTCAAACCAAGAGGTGTCAATAGACTTGAGGAACTCAATGCCACCTGTTTCCTGTAGGGACAATTTGCCAAACCTTGGTCAAAAACGCGGTCACAGGGAGGACGTGCAAACTCCACACGGACAGCGCACGTAGACGGAACTAAACCCGTGTCCCATTTGGATGGAACTTCTGATGAGGGTTCATATTTAAATAGTGCAGGAAGGAACTGCAGATGCTGGTTTACACCAAAGATAGACATAAAAGGCTGGAGACAGGCAGCATCTCTGGAGAGAAGGAATGGGTGACGTTTTGTGTTGAGACCTTTCTTCAGACGAGTTACCCCAGCATTTTGTGTATCTCTTTGACTGCAGACAGTGTGACCACTCCAATGCCTCTGGAATGGTCTGAGTGGTGGATTAGCACAGTCAGTGTGCAGGAGCATTATAATTGGCTTGACTGCATACAAGTCTGGACATTCGAGCTCTACACCTCAGGCAGAACTCCACTCAAAGATCAGAGAGTCGGGCTGCTGTTGTTTGCTCCAGTGTCATCAGACAACCAGTGGAAACACATGAGGGCTAGAGTCAGGGAATACAGCAGGCAGGATAAACAACCACACACCAGGGAAGAATACACCAGTAATTAAATCAGTGCGACACTGTCTAGTCCATTGTCCCTCTGCAATCTCCAGTTTTTATCAGTCACGACACGTGCAGTCTCCTGTCTGAACCAGCTCAGACCATGGAAGACCAAACACAACCATCCACAATCATTGAGGGCAACCTAATGCCATCCAGGACAATAGACAATAGGTGCAGGAGGAGGCCATTCGGCCCTTCGAGCCAGCACCACCATTCAATGTGATCATGGCTGATCGTCCACAATCAGTACCCCGTTCCTGCCTTTTCCCCATATCCCCTGACTCTGCTATCTTTAAGAGCCCTATCTAGCTCCATAGAACTGGTCTCCAACGCCCTCTGAGGCAGAGAATTCCACAGACTCACAACTCTCTGTGAGAAAAAGATGATTGCAGAGATAAGTGGCAGTTGGATTCAAGGACAGTGGGGTACTTGGTCACTGCCTGAGAGTGCTTGCAGCTTCCTGCAATGTGGCATGGTGGTAGTTTGCTGCCTTGCTGCGCCAGAGACCCGGGTTCAATCCTGACCACGGCTGCTGCCTGTACGATTGAGTGGGTGCTCCGGTTCCCTCCCACACTGCAAAGACGTGCAGGTTTGTTGGTTAATTGGCTTGGAAAAATGGTGAATTGTACCTAGTGTGTGTAGGATAATGCTCGTGCACAGGGAGATCGCTGGTCGCTGGTGGGCTGAAGGGCCTGTTTCCAAACTAAAGTAAACAAAACAATGGTCAGCATGATCCGATGGGCGTCTGCGTTGACTGTGTGAATGGGAGGTGGTTTTGCTGATGATTATTTGCACCTCATGAAGGACAAAGTCTACGGTGAAATTTGCCTTTGCAACATTCCCCCATCACTCGGCAACAGGGCGCGAGAAAGATAAATTTCCATTTATTTCGAGCAGCGACATGCAAGGTAAATATAATTTCACAATGAAATGTTTTATCATTAATTGTAGGTACAATCTCAGTTGCCAGTTGATCTGCTGAAAACACATCAGTTTTTCCAGGCCAACGATTGCCAAAGCAAACAGTGAAACCACCGTTGGTCCGGTAGGAGCGGTCCCATTAGCAGTGACTCCAACTCTCCCGCTTTCGACGGGAGATCGCCCGCTGAAAGGCCATTTTAGCAAAATCTCCCGCTCTCCCGCTTGAGATATAATTTCTCTCGCCCGGGCGGGAGAAATTAAATCTCATGCGGGAGAGCGGGAGATTTTGCGAAAATGGCCTTTCAGCGGGCGATCTCCCGCCGAAAGCGGGAGAGTTGGAGCGGTCCCATTAGCTTCACGGAATAGGAAGTCCGATGGCTGCTCATTCAGCAACATGGCCCTACTCACTGGGGTTTAGAAGGGTGAGGGGGGGGACCTCATTGAAACCAACCGAATAGTGAAAGGCTTGGATAGAGTGGATGTGGAGTGGATGTTTCCACTCGTGGGAGAGTCTAGGACTAGAGGGCACAGCCTCAGAATTAAATGACGTTCCTTTAGGAAGAAGATGAGGAGGAATTTCTTTTGTCATAGGGTGGTGAATCCATGGAATTCAAAGCTGTGGAGGCCGTTAATGGATATTTTTAAGGCAGAGGTAGATAGATTCTTGATTAGTACATATGTCAGGGGTTATATGGAGAAGGCATGAGAATGGGGTTAGGAGGGAGAGATAGATCAGCCATGATTGAATGGTGAAGTAGACTTGATGGGTCGAATGGCCTAATTCTGCTCCTATCCCTTATGAATTTATGAACTTATGCCAAGGGATGTAAGACCAAGGTTAGAGTACAGCTTTAAAAATATTATTTAGTCCAGGATGAGAATTGCAACTGCTTCAAGTTCTTGGGCATGTGCATCTGTTCTGGGCTCAGCATGTTGAAGCACTTGCAAAGAAAGCTCACCCATGCCTCTCCTTCCTCAGATGTGTGAGGAGATTCAGGTATATCGCCAAATAGTCTATTGAGGTTCTACAGGTGTACAGGTGGAGAACGGACTGACTGGTTGCACCAGAGGCTGGTTCAGTAATCTGAACACTCTGGAGCAAAGGAGACGGCAGAAAGTGGTGGATATTGGCCAGTCCATCATGGGCCCCATATAGACTTCCACACCATCAAAGGGATCTACAGAAAGTGCTGCCTGAAAGAGGCAGCCAACATCATCAAAGTTCAACACCACTCTGACCTAACCACTGGCTGTGGACCTGGCTGTTCCTGTTCTTCAACACATGGTGGGCTTCTCAAAAAGCCATTGACACCACACGCCAAGAGTTGACATCTGGACAGATTTAGTTGGCTATGGACCAAATTAATAGGTATTTGGATAGGTACATGAATAGGAAAGGTATAGAGTGATATGGACCAAATGCGGACAGATGGGATTAGTGTAGATGGGATATCTTGATCGGCATGGGAAAGTTGGGCTGAAGGGCCTGTTTCTGTGCTGTTTCACTATGACAAATGGGACTAGCCCAGTATGCCAACTTGGACGGCATGGACAAGGTGGGATGAAGGGCCTGTTTCCGTGTTATACTATGCTATACTATGCGATCTATGGTGTTCCAGCCTCCATATCCCCAACCAAGAGCCCTTGTCTCTTCTTCTTTGAAAGATTAATTTGACCCGTAAGGAAACTGTACATAAGGACAAAAATAATTTGTACTTTACACAAAGCTCACCAGACCCTCAACTCCACTGATCCTTAAAAGGCAAAGAAACTCTAGTCAGTGCGGCCTGAAATCCACATGGAACTGATGGTCCTGGGCTTTGCTCTTGTAGCATTAAAAACACATGGGTTTATTTTGACTGCAGGGACAAAGCTGTTGGAATTTCTGGCTATTAACTTGGACGCCATCCATTGAACTGTGCCTTGGCCTGTTAACTGTGGTCTTGCCTGTACACAGTATGTTGCCTGTACACCATGTGTTGCCTGTACACCATGTGTTGCCTGTTAACTGTGGTCTTGCCTGTACACAGTATGTTGCCTGTACACCATGTGTTGCCTGTACACCATGTGGACATTTTACCTTGCCTAGATCAGTTCAGTTTATTGTCACGTGTACCAAGGTACAGTGAAAAGCTTTTTGTTGCATGCGAACCAGTCAGCGGAAACACAATACATGATTACAATCGACCTGTACACTGTATGTTACCTGTACACTTAGTGTTGCCTGTACACTATGTGTTCCCTTTACATCGCGTGTACATCGTGCCATGCCTATACACCTAGATCTTGTCTTTCCACCATGCTCCTGTCCGTACACAGAAACTGCAAGTTAAACTGGCGTTGAGGAAGAGGCAAAAACAATCCTACGGTCAATGAAGATTGAAATAAAGTAAAGAGAGAAAAATAAAATGGGGAGGAGAGAGAAAGACAGAGAGAGAGAGAGAGAGAGAGAGAGAGAGAGAGAGAGAGAGAGAGAGAGAGTGGGAGAGTCAGTCTGAAGAAGGTTCTCGACCCGAAATGTCACCCATTCCTTCTCTCCAGAGATGCTGTCATGTCCCTCTGAGTTACTCCACCATTTTGTGTCTATCTGAGGGAGTCCTAGAGTCACACGGGATCCTGCCAAACAAGATGCCCCATCTACACTAATCCCACCTGCCTGTGTTTGGCTCATATCTCTCAGAGAGTGAGAGAGAGAGAGACAGACAGAGACAGAGAGACAGACAGACAGACAGAGAGAGAGAGAGAGAGACAGACAGACAGAGAGACAGACAGACTGAGAGACAGACAGACAGAGACACAGAGAGAGACAGAGAGAGAGACGTAGACAGAGACAGAGAGACAGAGACAGAGACAGATAGACAGAGAGACAGACAGACAGACAGAGAGAGAGACAGAGACAGAGAGAGACAGAGACAGAGAGACAGAGACAGACAGACAGAGCGACAGACAGACAGAGAGACAGACAGAGAGACAGACAGAGAGACAGACAGACAGAGACAGACAGAGAGACAGACAGCGAGACATACAGAGAGAGAGATGGAGACAGAGAGAGAGAGACAGAGAGAGGAATCACTTTGACACATGATTTGTCGAAATCTGGATGTTTCAAGTTCGAACTGCACTTTTCAACTCTACACAGCAACATTAACTGCAGGTTTAACTCACCATCGAACTGTGGAAAATATTCCCAAAATATTCTCTTTGGTGGAAAAGCTTGAAATGCTTTGTTTACACTGGAGCAGATGTGGGATTGTTCATGCACCCTCTGGCCTCTGTCATTGGGGAGTTATGGGCGGCACTGTCCACCAAATGGAAACAATTCTTCTCCACAGCCCTTGTTACCTCGAGCACATCAGTGAGGGGAGGGGAGCTGAATACAGAGGTGTAGTCAACGACTTTGTTGAGTGGTGTGAGCTGAATCACCTGCAGCTCAACACCGACAAGACTAAGTTAAATAAAGTTCTATCGTATCATAGCGCATCATATTCCACATTCCCAGCAACCGAGGAACCTTTGGCACGGATAGACCTGAAGACCAAGCATTCAACGTACAGCGAAGGCAAACCTTCAAAGAGAAGGCAACTGGTTTGGCCAGCAAAGACAGCAGTTGTGTTTATTCCACAGGTTTATTTAAGCACGAATAGCTCACATTCACTGGCAGCTCTCACAACCTCAAGATGCTCCAACGTGTTTTACAGCCAGTTCAGTTTAGTTTATTGTCACGCGTACCGAGGTACAGTTTCGTTGCGTGCTGACCAGTCAGCCGAAAAACACACCAGGATTACAATCGAGCCATTTACAATGTATAGCTACATGATAAGGGAATAACGTTTAGTGCCAATTCCGATCAAGAATAGTCCGAGGGTCACCAATGAGGTAGATAGTAGTTCAGCACTGCTCTCTGGTTGTGGTAGGATGGTTCAGTTGCCTGATTACAGCTGGGAAGAAACGGTCCCTGAATCTGGAGGTGTGCGTTTTCACACTTCTGTAACTTTAGCCCGATGGGAGAGGGGAGATGAGGGAGTGGCCGGGTTACGACTCGTCCTTGATGATGCTCCTGGCCTTGCCGAGGCAGCGTGAGGTGTAGATGGAGTCAATGGAAGGGAGGTTGGTTTGTGTGTTAAATGTTTCTGAAATATTGTCACAGGTGCATTAAATGCAGGAGCTGATTTGTTTAAGAGTTACAGTATCTCTTACACAAAACAAGAACCAGGAATGGACATTTAATCCTTTGTTGCCTCGTTTCTAATCAGTACGACCATGGCTACTGTAACCAGATAGCTCACCCTGGTCATAGAAACATAGACAATAGGTGCAAGAGCAGGCCATTCGGCCCTTCAAGCCAGCACCGCCATTCAATATGATCATGACTGATCATCCAAAATCAGTACCCCGTTCCTGCTTTTTTCCTATATCCCTTGATTCCGTTAGCCCAAATACCTAAATCTCTCTCTTGAAATTCAAGAGACGAGGAGAGCCAAGTGTGATGGAAAATGGGCGAGAAGATGGTGCTGAGACTGGGATCAGATGGCAATCTCCTGCCTTTTTGCTGCCTCTCTTTAGAGAGGGTTGTTGTATGTCATGGAGCCATATAGAATGGAAATAGACCCTTCGGCCCAACTCCCACATGCTGACCAAGAAACCCAAGTAAGCTAGTCCCATTAGCCTGTGTTTGGCCCATATCCCTCTCAAACCTTTCCTATCCATGGAATTGTCCAAATGCTGTTATTGTCCCTGCCGCAGCTACCCCCTCTGGCAGCTTGTTCTAAACACCCATCACCCTCTGTGTGAAAAGTACTCCCTTAGGCTCCTATTGAATTTTGTATTAAATTAAATTAAATTATATTAAATTAAATTTTATATTAAATTAAATATTAAATCTCACCCCTCTCATCATAAACCTATGTCCTCTGGTTCTTGATTCAATGACCCTGGGTAAAAGACTCTGTGCGTCATCCTGCCTATTCCCCTTAAATTAGCTCATGTTCATAAGTTATAGGAGCATAATTAAGTCATTCAGCCCATCAAGTCTACTCTGGAGCATTAATTTACTGCATTTGGATGGAACTTCTGAAGACTAACCATGTGGGTTCATATTTCCACAGCTCCAAACTAATTTAAAATAGTGTAGGAAGGAACTGCAGATGCTGGTTTACACCGAATATGGACACAAAGTGCTGGAGTAACTCAGCGGGACAGGCAGCATCTCCGGAGAGAAGAAATGGGCGACGTTTCGGTTTGAGACCCTTCTTCAGACCTTTCTTCAGGGTCTCGACCCGAAACATCACCCATTCCTTCTACCAGATGCTGCCTGTCCCGCCGAGTTACTAAAACATTTTGTGTCTATCTTCGGTTTAAACCAGCATCTGCAGTTCCTACTTACACATGATAACTCTCTGTCTTCCTTTGTAGATGCTGTCTGACCTGTTGAGCAAACCTTTTCACCAATCAATAATGTATCGCTGCATTGATCCATGTATTTGTGTCCTTCTGGGCCCATGTTAGATTATATGTTCTTAAGTTCACGTGCAAAATGTATCACTGCAGCTTATTTACCACATGGGGTCATAGAGTCACACAGCATAGAAACAGCTTTCAATCCAACACATCCAAGGTGCCCCATCTATGACAATCCGTGTTTGCCCGCATTTGCATCATATCCCTCTAAACCTCTAGATCTCTAAATCATAAGGTCATGAGTTCTAGGAGCAGAATTAGGTCATTTGGCCCATCGAGTCTACTTCATCATTCAATCATGGCTGATCTATCTCTCCCTCCTAACCACATTCTCCTGCCTTCTCCCCATAACCCCTGACACATGTGCTAATCAAGAATCTATCAATCTCTGCCTTAAACATATCCATGGACTTGGCCTCCACAGCCTTCTGTGGCAAAGAATTCCACAGATTCACCACCCTATCCTCTGACTAAAGAAATTCCTCCTTATCTTCATCCTAAAGGTACATCCAATTATTCTGAGGCTATGGCCTCTGGTCCTAGACTCTCCCACTAGTGGAAACATCTTCTCCACATCCACTCATTCCAGGACTCACTTGCATATGTCCAAACTAAATAGAAAACAGTGGTACGAGGAATTGCAGATGCTGGTTTACCCAAAATAACACAAAGTGCTGGAGGAACTCAACGGGTCAGGCAGCATCTCTGGAGAACATGGACAGGTGATATTTTGGGTAGGACCCTTCTTCAGATTGATTGTAGTTGGGAGAGAAAACTGGAAGAGAGATGAGGGCGGGACGAAAACAGGAAATGGTGGAAACACTGGGCAGGTCAGGCAGCACCTGTGGAGAGAGAAACTGACTACATTTCTCAGATTGAAGACTGTCCAAAATGGGAGAGAGAGAAAATAAAAATGTGTTAAATTACACAATAAGTGTTGGGAGGAACGAAGAGGACAAAGTGAAAATGTGAGATAATAAACCATCTACAGTATGATGCTACCTGACCCACTGAGAATTTCCCAGCATTTAGTTCAGATTTACAGCATCTATGTTCCATTTACTATAATTGCAAGTCTTGCCTAATCTGCAAATTGTGAAATTATGATTCATTTAGTTTTAGGACCAAAAACCCATGTCAAAGGAAGTGAATTTTTTGTGGCTCCCTCCCTCCAAAACGTGCCAAGAGAAAGCCCAGTGCTTGTGTAATAGCATAGATCACCCTTCCATCAGACTTTCACTTTGAAGAAGGGTCTCAACCCGAAACGTCGCCTATTCCTTCGTTCCATAAATGCTGCCTCATCTGCTTTTTGTCTACCCTCGATCTTTCCAGCATCTGCAGTTCTTTCTTAAACATTCAGTTCAGTTCAGTTTAGTTTATTGTCAGGTGTTCCGTGATACAGTGAAAACCTTTTGTTGCGCGCTAACCGGCCAGTGATTACAATCTAGCCATACACAGTGTGCAGAGAGATTTAATAGTGTGGAGCGATTGTAATATGTGATTGTAGATCTTCTTCTGTGGCCAGCACGCCAATAGTCTGCTGGGTTGGGCACCATCTTGGAAGCCTTCTTCAGACGGCCCATTCCTAATTACACCAGCACACAGCAGAGCGATGCCAACTATCGCCTGTGGGTGTTTCAGGATAATCTCCACTGGAAGAAGTTTCTTCCTTTTTAAGAAGGAAGTCCTTCTGTCTCCCTCATTTATTCCTCTTCCAAAATCGAAGGGGATCTACAGGAGGCGTTGCCTCAAGAAGGCAGCCAGCATCATCAGAGACCCACACCACCCTGGCCACACGCTCATCTCGCTACTACCATAGGGAAGAAGGTACAGGAGCCAGGGAACTCTGACCTCCAGGTTCAAGAACAGCTTCTTCCCAACAACTATCGGGCTCTTGAACACTGCACAACACTGACCTCAGCGACTGTGAACTTTGGTTGCACTACCGAGTTTTTTTGCATTAATATTACCTCTATTAATTTATTGAATTTTTTAAAAAAAATTCTAAATGTTCAGTGTTATTGTGAATACAGGCCTGTTAAGCTGCTGCTAGTAAGACTTTCATTGTTCCCATTGTCGGTACATAAGACAATGAAACACTCGGACTTAACTCTTGACATTGCACATCCTTGTTACCAATGGGTAGAGGACCTGTCCCACTGACGTGACCTTTCAGCGACTGTCTTCCACCTTCAAGCTCTCGACCCTGGATCGACCGTCAGCGATGAAACCGTGAGCCGCAACACACACACACACGCATGCACGCACGCACGCACACACACACACACGTAAAAGACGGCTCGCACAGTTAGGATAAGTCCTTTAGAGAACGCGGGGAGGGGGGGAGAGAGAAGGGGAGAGAAGGGGGGAGAAGGAGTGGAGACACCTTTAAGAAGCCAGACAACTTTCAATAAGGTTTAGCGGGCATTTAACATTACCTGTCGGTTTACTTACCTTTGACAACCTTCGATAACCTTCGATTGCCTTCAACTACTCATGATAGTATTACGACCTACTACGACCTACCTCGACTAAACCTACAAGTAAAAAAATATCAATTTTTTCCATGGCAACCTTTTTATACTCACGGACATTTTTCAGCCTAGCTGAGGCCTCGAGTACGCGGGGACTACTCTCGAGCATGAAGGAGAGTTACAAAGACCTCCTAGGGCCTCGTGTCGACCATGCTGCGAGTATGAGTCAAGGGCAGCTCGGATTCAGAGCTGGATTTCGAGGTCGTGGGAAGGGAGCGGGATGTGGAATAGTTGGACCTGGTTAAGTGAGACCGCTGTGTGGGAAGGAGCTGCAGATGCTGGTTTAAATTGAGGGTAGAAGAAGGGTCTCGACACGAAACGTCACCTATTCCTTTTCTCCAGAGATGCTGTCTGACCCGCTGAGTTATTCCAGCTTTTTGTGTCAATCTTAAATGACACCACTGATGGGTGAGAGGGGGCTGACGCAGACACGAGGGGCTGAGGGCTCTCCCCGACCACAGTCTAGGTTCCCACTCGATCTGAAGCCATCTACTGACACGACAAGTCCCAAGGCACATGACTTAGAACGAGAGTTCTCGTCATAGTCATAGAGGTTTACAGTGTGAAAAAAGGCACTTCAGCCTTTTATATAAGCATTTGTAAGTGTGTGTGTGTGTGTGTTTGTCTCAGTATATTTGCGTGTGTGTGTATGTTTCTCTTGCTTGTGCGTTTCCATGTGTGTGTGTTTTGTGATTTGTGTTGCTCTGTGTTTTTATACGTGTTTCTGTACGTTTCTATGCGTATGTGTTTGTTTCTGTGAGTGTTACCATGTGTGTGTTTGTGAGTGTTTCTGCCTCTGTGTGTGTTTCTATCTGTGCTTGGCTGTGTGTGCTTCTATGTGTATCTGTTTGTGTCTCTATGTGTGTGTGTGTGTGTTTCTGTTTGTGTGTGTTTCTATGTGTGTGTGTGTGTGTGTGTATGTGTGTGTGTGTGTGTGTGTGTTTTCTGTTTGTGTGTGTTTCTGTTTGTGTCTCTATGTGTGTGGGTGTGTTTCTATGTGTATGTGTGCGTGTGTGTCTCTATGTGTACGTGTGTGTGTTTCTATGTGTATCTGTGTGTGTTTCTATGTGTATGTGTGTTTCTATGTATATCTGTGTGTGTTTCTATGTGTATCTGTGTGTGTTTCTATGTGTATCTGTGTGTGTTTCTATGTGTATCTGTGTGTGTTTCTATGTATATCTGTGTGTGTTTCTATGTGTGTCTGTGTGTGTTTCTATGTATCTGTGTGTGTTTCTATGTGTATCTGTTTGTGTCTCTATGTGTGTGTGTGTGTGTTTCTATGTGTATCTGTGTGTGTTTCTATGTGTGTGTGTGTTTTGTGTGTGTGTTTCTATGTGTGTGTGTGTGTTTGTGTGCGTGTTTGTGTGAGTTGCCTATTGCGTGCTAATCCTTGTCTCGTGCCTTGCGGCCTGTGGCTTTAGATTACAGCTTTCCTCAGCAAGACAGTCAGTGACGTTTGTGCAGGGAGGGGAACACTGATAGGCAGCAACTACAGCTCATTGTGTCTGCGTGTGTGACTTTAAGTCTCCATGGGGGCCAGTATCTGGGCTGAGAGGGGTTTATTTGCACTAGGTCCCAGCAAGGTAACAGAGGTGAGGGCCAGATCAATCAGCTGCCCACTGCAGCCAGCAATCTCCACCTTTCCCTTCATCTATCTAGGTTGTACTTCCTCCGTGCTGCAAGCGAGTGGGAGGGCGATGTAGCTAATAGACCTGGGTGGATAATAAATGTAAGCTAAACCCACATCCTGTTGGAGTTTACGGTAACCATGTCAACCCCTTCAGATTTGGTTCTGACTTAAAAAAGCAATCAGAGTGTAGGAAATGAGCATCCGAAAGGAAAACGGTTTAAAAATAATAAAGAGAAAGTATTTTTTCAACTCCCTGGTCAGTTGGTTCCAGGTGTGAGAGGTTTTTGTTCAACTTTATTTAAAGACAAACTTATGCACCTCACAATTACTGATTGGTGGAGGAGTAATGACTGTTGCGAGAGAGGTAATAGAGACACGCTGAGAGGCAAAAGTGTTTTATTGTCACATGTCCTGACATGGAACTATTACATTCTTACTTGCAGCAGCACAACAGATACATAGAACTCTGGAAACTACAATAAACAGCAACAACAGTTCAGTATACAGAGAAAAAAACAAAACAAACAAACACTCTGTATCTATCTTTGTTATAAACGAGCATCTGCAGTTCTTTGAACTTTTACATTCATGCCCAATGACAGGCCTTCCGCTAAAATACACCATTTTACTCCATAATAATAATCCTCTTTATTCTCACCACCCATTCAGTGAATGAGACGAATTATTTTTTAACTTAATTGTATCCTTTGGCTAATAACTCATTAACTGCCAGATTAATCCGATTTAATTTACCCTCTCAGAGTGCTGTACACTTCCATTAAAGCATCTCTTAATTTTCAAACGATAGCTCGTCGACCTGATATAAGATCAGTTTCTCTCTCTCTCCACAGACACTGCCTGGCTAGCCAGGCATTTCTACGTTTATTTCAGATTTCTAGTATCTGCAGGATTTTGTTTCTGGCCCGGCTTAATGCTTGGGAGGTTGATGAGTGGGGTTCCTCTGCACGACTGAAGGGGTGAGGGTGTCCTGGCCGTTTGTTTTCCCATCAGCAGTTCATGTTTTGGTGGGGACCATCAACAGAAGCGCCCACCTGCAGGGGCAGTCATTACCCCACTTCCCTTGAAAGCAAATCACAACATGAAGATGGGCTGAAAGTCATGTTGAGGTAAACACCAACCATGATCTCAGTTTAGTTTATTGTCACGTGTACCGAGGTACAGTGAAAAGCTTTTGTTGCGTGCTAACCAGTCAGCAGAAAGACAATACAGGATTACGATCGAGCCATTTAGAGTGTTTAGATACGTGAAGGGAATAACGTTTAGTGCCAGGTAAAGCCAGTAAAGTCTGATCAAGGATAGTCCGAGGGTCCTCGATGATGTGGATAGTAGTTCAGCACTACTCGTTTGTTGAATGATAGAGCAGGCTCTAAGGGCCAAATGGCCTCCTTCTGCACCAATCCTGTGCTCTAACACTGGGGGTTGTGTTCCATTCAAGACACCAATCATTCCTCATCCAAATCTACCAGCGATATCCTTTGTAGTATAATTTAGAGATACAGTGTGAAAACAGGCCCTTCGGCCCACCGAGTCCATGCCGACCAGCGATACCCGCACGCTAGCACTATCCTACACTCACTTTGGACAGTTTTTACATTTACACCAAGCCAATTAACCTACAAACCTGCACATCTTTGGAGTGTGGGAGGAAACCAAAGGTCTCGGATAGGTCACGGGGGGAACGTACAAACTCAGTACAGACAGCACCCGTGGTCAGGATCGAACCGGGGTCTCTGGCGCTGTGAGGCAGTGACTCTACCGCTGCACCACCTTGCCACCCTCACCTGTTTCTCACCTGTTCCTCCAGCCTGCCTTTAACTGCATCTATTCTGTCCACCCTAATTACTCCTTGTAGGAGCGAGTTCCACATTATTATCCAGCTCTGGGTGAAGACGTGTCTTTGAAATTCTTCAACTGCATTCATGGTGACACACTTACCACAGTTGTGAACATTCACTCTGTATCCACACAAGTCTTCATTGATTAGGTCACCTCCAGGACTTCAGTTCAGTAAATGAGGTAGGATGGGGGATCTGGACCACAATCATTAAGGAAGTTTATAATGAAATAAAAGAGAAAAGGAGAACTTATGACAGATGAAAATAAGGGAAGCAATAAACGTTTAAAAACATTCTCAGAATGAGCAGAGCCAGCATAGACTTGTGAAAGGAAAATCACATTTGATTTTATTACTTGGACCGCAGGAAGCTGAGGGGGGATTTTATAGAGATGTATAAAATCAGTGGGAATAAAGTTATTCCTCAGTCTGGTGGTAGCTTTTCAAGCTTTTGTTTCTTCTGCCCGATGGGAGAGGGGAGAAGAGGGACTGACTGGGGATTGAGTGGTTCTTTATTACATTTGGCTGCTTCCCCAAGGCAGAGTTGTGTAGATGGAGGTGATTAGGGTGAGACTGGTCTGTGTAATACACTGACAGTTGAGGGTTGGTTGCTGAACAGAAAGCAAGGAGTGGCAAGGAAGTTAGCAGGCTGTATCTAGACGGGACTTAAGGAACAACGCTCGAACCCCAGCAACTCGATTTGGCCCAGGACACCACGTCTGCTGATGATACAAAACGATGTGAGATGATGAGTGGGGAGGAGGATGTAGCAAGACCTCAAGGGGATGTGGACAAGCTGAGTAAGTGGGTGAGAACATACCAGATGGAACATCACATGGGCTTTGGTGACCAAAGCAGAAATGTGGATCTTTTTGTTTTAATTTGTTGATGCCCACAGGTCAACATTCGTACACAATATACACACATGCAAGAGGTCAAACACGATCTGTCAGTTGTTCTGGCAACAGTGTTTGATTTCCAAGGGTTGGTAGCAGCACTGTGATTGTCTCAGGGCTGGTGGATCCCAGCAACGTTGACTGACAGTGTTGTTTGTAGCAGCTGCATGTAGAGGGGGTAACAGAGAGACTGGGAAAGACCCAATGTCATGCACAGTCTTCCTCAACATAGCACCTGGTTCACAGCACACCTGGCCCCAACACACCTGGCCCCAACACACCTGGTACACAGCACACCTGGTACACAGCACACCTGGCCCCAACACACCTGGTACACAGCACACCTGGTACACAGCACACCTGGTACACAGCACACCTGGTACACAGCACACCTGGCCCCAACACACCTGGTACACAGTACACCTGGTACATAGCACACCTGGTACACAACACACCTGGCCCCAACACACCTCACTTCAACACACCTGGCCCCAACACACCTGGACACAGCACACGTGGTACACAGCACACGTGGTACACAGCACACCTGGCCCCAACACACCTGGTACACAGCACACCTGGTACACAGCACACCTGGCCCCAACACACCTGGTACACAGCACACCTGGCCCCAACACACCTGGTACACAGCACACGTGGTACACAGCACACCTGGTACACAGCACACCTGGCCCCAACACACCTGGTACACAGCACACCTGCCCCCAAAACACCTGGCCCCAACACACCTGGTACACAGCACACCTGGGTACACAGCACACCTGGCCCCAACACACCTGGTACACAGCACACCTGGTACACAGCACACCTGGCCCCCACACAACTGGCCCCAACACACCTGGTACACAGCACACCTGGCCCCAACACAACTGACCCCAACACACCTGGTACACAGCACACCTGGCTTCAACACAACTGACCCCAACACACATGGCCACAACACACCTGGTACACAGCACGCCTGGCCTCAACACACCTGGTACACAGCACACCTGGTACACAGCACACCTGGCCCAAACTCACCTGGCCCCAACACACCTGGTACACAGCACACCTGGTACATAGCACATCTGCCCCCAACACACCTGGTACACAGCACACCTGGCCCCAACACACATGGCCACAACACACCTGGTACACACCACACCTGGTCCCAACACACCTGGGCCCAACACACCTGGTACACAGCACACCTGGCCCCAACACACCTGGCTTCAACACACCTGGCCACAACACACCTGGTACACAGCACACCTGGTACCAACACACCTGGCTCCAACACACCTGGCCCCCAACACACCTGGCCCCCACACACCTGGCTTCAACACACCTGGTACACAGCACACCTGGCCCCAACGCACCTGGCTTCAACACACCTGGCTCCAACACACCTGGCCATAACACACCTGGTACACAGCACACCTGGCCCCAACACACCTGGTACACAGCACACCTGGCCCCAACACACCTAGCTTCAACACACCTGGCCCCAACACACCTGGTACACAGCACACCTGGCCCCAACACACCTGGCTTCAACACACCTGGCCCCAACACACATGGCCACAACACACCTGGTACACAGCACACCTGGCCCCAACACACATGGCTTCAACATACCTGGCCCCAACACACCTGGTACACAGCACACCTGGTACTCAGCACACCTGGTACATAACACACTTGGTCCCAACACACCTCGTACACAACACACCTGGCCTCAACACACTTGATACACAGCTCACCTGGCCACAACACACTTGGTACACAGCACCCTTGGCCCCAACACACCTGGAACACAGCACATCTGGTACACAGCACACCTGGCCCCATCACACCTGGAACACAGCACATCTGGTACACAGCAAGTCTTCCGCAACACAGCACCTGGCCCCAGCACACCTGGTGTCCAAAACATCCAATGCCCAGTGCCCAGTAGTCCTGGTGCCCAACCAGGATATGGGCTTAATGCAGGCGTGCGATTAGCTGAGCTTGCCACCTTGGTTGGCCTGGACAGGTTAGGCTGAAGGGCTTGTTTCCATGGTCGACAGCTCTATGACTGTTGTGTGGAGCATGACAAGAAGGTACATGAGGCATGTTGTGTGCAGAGAGAGGGTGAGCTCCGCACGGTGGGAGTTGTGGAGAGGTGTAGATATGTGTACCTGGGGGGGGGGGGGGGGGGTGTGAGTGAAATGATAAAGGACAGGGGCAGCTAGGGTGGGCAAGAGGGGCCAGTCGGCGCGGGTCGGGCCAAATCGCCTCTTTTCTGCACTCTCAGAGTTGAAACCACGAAGATTTATTGTTACCGGCTGTTGCCCGGACGACGTGTACACATCTTAGTTGGCTTTCAGCAACATTGGGAGGTTGTCCACGCAACACTCTACCCGGAGGCGGGTCCACAGCAAATTCCTGATTGTAACCAGCTACCATAATATCACATATATAAGTCGCTTCCACAAACCAACAGTAGTTTTCAGCTTGTAATTAATGATTTAATATTTGGAAAAATATCCTAATCTGATTCCCTCACCCACCAATGTTGCATAGCTCCAAGATTCCTGGCAATACTAAGTCCTCTCCCAGATCTAGACCACCAGAGAGTGCATCATCACCCTTCAGTTGTAGGAGGGAACTGCAAATGTATAGGAAGGAACTGCAGATGCCGGTTTAAACCAAAGAGAGACACAATGGGATAGGCAGCATCTCTGAAGAGAAGGAATGGGTGATGTTTCGGGTCTGAAGAAGGGTCTCAACCTGAAACATGACCTATTCCTTTTTTACTCCAGCTGTTTGTGTCTACAGTATCTTCCAGAACTACAAATGCTGGTTCCTACCGAAGATAGACACAAAATGCTGGAGTAACTCAGCAGGACAGGTAGCATCTCCGGAGAGAAGGAATGGGTGACGTTTTGGGTCGAGACCCTTCTTCAGACCTGAAATGTCACCCATTCCTACTCTCCAGCGATGCACGTCAGACTCGCTGAGTTATGCCCCTGTCCCACTTAGGAATCCTGAACGGAAACCTGTGGAGACTTTGCGCCTCACGCAAGGTGTGTGTGCGGTTCCCGGAGGTTATTGTCAGTCTCCCTAATGGTCGAAAGTGGTTTCCGTTTAAAAAATCGGTAATTTTTTAGTCGAACCCGGTTGCGATGCTAGTTGAAGGTGGTTGCCGGAGGACAAAAACCTCCGGGAACCGCACGGAAACCTTGGGTGGGGTGCAAAGTCTGCAGAGGTTTCCGTTCAGGTTTCCTAAGTGGGACAGGGACTCCAGCATTTTGTGTCTACATTTCACTAGTTGCTGATGTTGCAGGTAAACAAATTAACCATCCAACATTCACCTCTCTCTGCTCACGTGTAAACATAGATGGAATTATAGATAGTATCTGTGGTGAAATTACTGCTCAAGGTCAAATTAACTGATTCGTGTCGACTTCTACAGGTGTATGGTGGAGAACACATCGACTGGTTGCATCATCACAGCCTGGTTTGGCAACTCAAACACCCAGGCATGAAGGAGGTTGCAGAAAGTGTGGACACTGCCCATCAGACACTAACCTCCCCACCATCAAAGGGATGTACAGGAAGCACCTAGTTTTAATTTTAGATTAGAGTGTGGAGGGTGTGCATATAGGCAATTTGTGTCTGTGCAGTGTTGTGCAGTGTTGCATGCGCATGTGTGTGTTGCGACAATTCAGTGTTGAGATGTGTGCTTGTGTGCGCGTGAAATGTCTGCATGTGTTTTAGGATGTGTGTGTATATTGTGTGTGAATGTGAATGTGTGTGCGAATGTGCGTGTCTGTGTATTTTGTGAATGTGTGTAAGAATATGCAGGTGTGTATATTGTGTGCGAATGTGTGTGTGTTTGGGATGTGTACATGGAGATAGGTGTGGACTGGCTGTGATACATCCCTCTCTCTCCCTACAATGCCAGTCCACACCCACTGGGGAAGATCGGCCTCTGTGTTGGGAAGAGAGGAATGAACATTGCTCTTGAATCCCCATGCAACATTAAAACAGGAGAAGGAGCCCAGGGCTTCAGAAATTGAAATTCTACAAGGAGAGATAGGACAGGTGTAGAGGGATATGGGCCAAATGCAGGCAGGTGGGACATGTGTAGGCTGTACATGTGTCGGAAGAAGGGTCTCGACCCGTATCTCTGGAGAAGAAGATACTGTCAGTCACCTATTCTTCTTCTCCAGAGATGCTGCCTGACCTGCGGAGTTACTCCAGTTTTTTGTATCTATTGTAGATGGTGCATGTTGGGCAGGTCGGGCCAAAGGGCCTGTCTCGAAGCTGTATGACTCCATGACTCTATGAAGGACACAGGTGATTTCAGGCACTGTAATATTTCACATTAGGGGGAGTGTAAGCAGAAAACTGTAACCCCTGAGCCATGTGGGAACTTGATGTGTTCATGTGTGGAGCAATCCCCCTCCCCCCCCCCTCATTCTTGGAAATGCATCTCATACTTTGAGTTTAAGGTCACCCGATTACAGGAAGGATGGATAGGACAGGGTTAGGACAGGTTAGGACAAGAGGGATATGGGCCAAACGTGGGCAGGTGGGACCAGTGTAGTTGAAAAAAAGTACATTTTGTTCGCTCCACTGTGAAATCTCCTCAAGGAATGAAAACATGTTGTGTCGACCTTCCATTGTAGCTGGGACATGTTGGGCAGTGTGGGCAAGTTGGGCCAAAGGGCCTGTGGCCACACTGTATCACTCTATGACGCTATGAAAGACATGGTGATTTTGGGCACATGCTGCCAGGTGTGAATGGAGCTGATGAATGGGTCCCTCTTGGGGGATAGTGAGTTGGGGCCGTGGACTTTGTGCGCCCACTATACAGAGTCAGGTTCCCTGGAGAACAGAGGCGGAAGTGGGCACGGAGAGGGGTACATTATGCTCGGTGTATACACGCGGCATTACAGCACCAGTTCTCACCTCCCATTGACGGCAGTGGGAGGCGGCTCGCCTGTTAAAAAGGAAATCCCTTTTAAGATTAACTGAAGTCTGAGTCTGGCGATATAGGTGAGCTGCCAGGACTGGGGATTAGGGTTGTTTCTGTCTGAACTCGGCAGCGCAGACTCAAGGTAAGGAGCGTCTGCATAAACTTGACAAAACTTCACTTTCTGCCGGTCAGTCAAATGGAAATGTCAACTTTCCTGGATGAGTTTGTGATTTGCTTTTGAGGGCTGCGTGTTCGTATGCGGCTGCGAGCGAGAGTTGGACGTGTTTGCAGGGGCGGCGAGGCGAGGCGAGGCGATCTCATAGGCGGGGGGTTATAGAAGAGGGGTTCTGGTGAGCGATTCTGTCGCCCTCCCGAGACTGGAGATGTCGATCTCTGTCTGTCTGTCTGTCTGTCTGTCTGTCTGTCTGCTGTTGGCGTCGCTGCTCCTGGACCCACCCAGCCATCCCGCCACAAACTCCGGTCTCACGGAGGGAGGGCGAATCGGAGTCGGTTTGGATTCAGACAAGGGAAATACAGCGAGCAAAAGAAAGATCAGATTGCGGAGTGATCTTAAACGAAACGTAGTGTTTGGCAAACTGAGGTGATGTTAGCACGGGGACCCGCCCAGGAGCAGCTTTATACCTGACTGAGTTGCATCTGAAGAAGGGTCTCGACCCAAAACGTCACCCATTCCTTTTCTCCAGAGATGCTGCCTGTCCCACTGAGTTACTCCAGCTTTCTGTGTCTATCTTCTGCGTCAATTGAGTTGTCCATTTCCGTGCGAGAGATCACGCGATGTCATCAGACTTGAATCTTGCCATCAGAAACATCCTAGCATTGGGGGGGGGGCAGCTCCAGCTCCAGCTCCAGCTCCGAGCCTGGTGTCGGGTGCGATGCCCGGGAGGGGGGGATGGGGGGAGCTGAGGCGAGGGGGGTTATTGTCACTGAGGGCGGGAATTCTCTGTGAAGAGCGGGAACGATCCGCTCGCCACCTGTGGGCGTTGTCCGGCCCGCGTCACTCGCGGCCCCGGCTGGCGGGAGAACCGGGCACTTGTGCGGCCCTGAGTGTGTGTGAGTGTGTTTGGGTGTGTATCTGCGTGTGTGAGTGTGTGTGAATGTGTTTGAGTGTGCGTGTCTGCGTGTGATTAATCATTAATAAATCATTAATTATGGGAATGGCCCGATGGTGTTGGTGGGGGGGGGGGGGGGCACAGAGTGCTGGAGTAACTCAGCGGGACAGGCAGCATCTGTGGAGAAAAGGAATGGGTGACGTTTCGGGTCGGATCTCTTCTTCAGGCTGAGAGTCGGGGAGAGGGAGACGGAGTATGGGGAGGTAGAAAAGTGAATCATACAGTGTGGAAACGGCCCATCGGCCCAACATACCCACACCGGCCAATAATATCCCAGCTCCACTAGTCCCACCTGCCCGCCTTTGGTCCATATCCCTCCAAACCTGTCATATCTAAATGTTTCTTAAACGTTGGGATAGTCCCAACCTCAACTACCTCCTCCAGCAGTTCGTTCCCTACACCCAACTGTGTTGAAAAAGTTACCCCTCAGATTCCTATTAAATCTTTCCCCTTCACCTTAAACCCATGTCACTCTGGGCAAGAGACTTTGTGCGTCCGCCCGATCTCTCCCCGAATCCACTTTTCCCGGGTACACTCTGGGAAGGACGTGTGGCCATTATAACCCCAGGGCCACAGCCATCGCCCCAAAGCGAGTCCAAGGGTGGGACTTCAAGTTCAAGTGAGTTTGGAAAGACATCGACATTCCTTTTTTTAGGATGGAATAAAAATTGTAAAGCAAGAGAGAAACTTAACTGGATAAAACTGTGCGAATGACTGAAGGAAAAAGAGAAACATAAAATGTAATTACACAATTTTAAAAAATCGTTCCTATACTTTAAGGACTAGTACTGTGCAGTTGGAATGAGACGATGAAAGAGACGGAATGGTGAACGAGGGAAATGATGCAAGTCTGTAAATGAGTGGGTAAGAGAGGGGACGATTTTATGAAATGAGACGAGAGTTTTGAATAAAGGGCGATAGCGAGGTGATTGGAGCGCTGTTTGAAGAATTTTAGATGTTTTGAGGAACGCGGCAAAAAAAACAACCTATAAGGATAAATACAGAATGAAGATAAATGCAATTAGTGGTAAGAACTGACAACGTGCCGGAGAAGGAGGGAATTAAATTAATCGACTGCATTTGGATGGAACTTCTGAAGACGAAACGTGTGGGTTCATATTTCGTTTTAAAGAAGGAACTGCAGATGCTGGAGAATCGAGGGTACACAAAAGGCTGGAGAAACTCAGCGGGTGCAGCAGCATCTAAGGAGCGAAGGAGATAGGCGACGTTTCGCGGCCCGAAATATTTCCACAGCTCCAAAATAATTTAAAATAGTGAAGGAAGGAACTGCAGTTGCTGGTTTACACCGAATATAGACACAATGCTGGAGTAACTCAGCGGGACAGGCAGCGTCTCTGGAGAGAAGGAATGGGTGACGTTTCGGTTCGGGACCCTTCTTCAGACTTATTTTAGCAAAATAGTCTTGCACTCGGCGCGGGTTAATACCAAGAGAAACTGCTAGTCTGGGGAACTGCTCGGCGTAGTCGAAGTGTTTTACACACAATGTGTAAAAAAACATAATGAAGTCATATTCATTAAATATATTGAGGGAAGCAAGGTCTCGACCCGAAACGCCACCCAGTCCTTCTCTCCAGAGATGCTGCCTGTCTCGCGGAGTTACTCCAACATTTTGCGTCTATCTTCGATTTAAAACGGCATATGCAGTTCCTTCCTATACAAGTCGTCTCCTGTGCAATTTCCCCCCAATATTATGTGAAGAGGGGAAATTCGTTTTCGCTGTGAGTTTATTTAGATTTAACAGTTTTTTCAAGAACAGTTGGGTCGGTTCCAGACATTTTGGAGTGGGGAGTGTCCCTGTCTGTGTTTGTTAAACTGTCTACTCGCTCTTTTTCTAAAATAACTTTAATCTCATCAGTCAGTCAGTTTGTGGACTCAGGTGAGCAGTACAAAATCTACCTGACATTCGGCGGTGAAGGGCGATTTTTTTTCCTCTCCAGATTTTCCACTATACTGTATTTTTAAATATATGTAGGTAATTCACTAAACCCACTGAGTTTTATACTTGCTAGAATCGATTTAAATATGAATTACGTTCCTGTATTATCGTTCACACGCTTGGTATATCCCAGTGTGAAACGAGGAGCAGTAATAACGACTAGGGTTTGTCGGCGATGGCGTCTGTAATGGCTGCGGGGAAAGTTGGATTCCAGTATAGAACAAATCTTCAAAGTAAAGTATTGTGCTCAGCAGCGTAAATATTGTATAACCCTAAATAATCAGGACCAATCTGAGTCATTGGGAGAATGAATATCGGCCATACTGCATACGTTTTTTTTCTCCCCCTGTGTCCCCCTGTCTCTGTCTCTGTCTCTCTCTGTCACTCTCTCTGTCTCTGTCTCTCTCTGTCACTCTCCCTGTCTCTCTCTCCCTATGTCGGTCTCTCTGATCTCAGCAAGTGCATGTAGGGAAGGGACAGTTCGTATCGGATTCCCTCAATGTCACACCTTAAACCGTGAAAACAGATTAAATCGGCTCAAAAAACAGATATTAAAATATGGCTATAAAATAAATTACTGTAGAACTAGATTTTTTTCTTGTACATTATTATATTTAAAATACATTATTTGTGGGGATAATCGATGGCGGGCTTACTGTGGCAACGTTTGATAAATGTTGATACGCTCTGGGAATGCAACGTGTTTTCTGGATAGACATAAAGTGCTGACCAGTTTAGTTTAATTTAGTTTAACGTCAGGGTCAGGCAGCATCTCTGGAGAAAAACAGGGTGGATTGGTGAAATTTGGAGCGTTTGGCTGTAATTATCTAAAAATTAGTTGAGCTTTTAACTTTTGAGCAATTTCAACGGAAGTAATTACATGGGATTAGTCACAGTTGCGCCTCGCCTCTGAGTGCGAGCGAGCGATTGATTCATGGTTGGGCGGCGGGGAAGCAGTCAGTGTGGACACTCGACCAAGTGACTCGGGCCTGGGCATCCCAGCCAGTCCAGGAGGCTGGGAATTAACAAATGGAACACCGAAGATAGATACAATTTAGCTACTTGCATTTAATTGATTAATGTTCCACAATGAGACATGGTGGCAAAAGGAATTCTTGGCAAACGGAATCCAGCCAATGTCCCCGAAAAGGCCAATGTGAATGAAGTGTTTCAACATACAACTATTTCCTGATGTGACCCAACTACATGGAATAGAGTCACAGATAATCAAAGGGCCTGTCATAGACAGAGTGCTGGAGTAACTCGGCGGGCAGGCAGCATCTCTGGAGTGAAGGAATGGGTGATGTTTCGGGTCGAGACCCTTCCCCAGACTGCGAGTCAGGAGAGAGGTAGATTAGAGATAAACCTCAAACACACAATTGAACGGCCGAAGGAATTATAATATTCAGAGCGGGCACAGAATCTCACTCTCTCTCTCTGTCTGCCTATCTCTCTGTCTGTCTTCCACGAGTGGGAGAGTCTAGAACTAGAGGTCACAGCCTCAGAATTAAAGGACGTCCCTTTAGAAAAGAGATGAGGAGGAATTTATTTAGTACTAGGGTGGTGAATCTGTGGAATCTATTGCCACAGAAGGCTGTGGACATCAAGACATAGAGATTCTGGAGTAGTGCGGGTGTCGGGGGTTATGGGGAGAAGGCAGGAGAATGGGATTGAGAGGGAGAGATAGATCAGCCATGATCTATGGCGGTGTAGACATGATGGGCCGAATGGCCTAATTCTGCTCCTAGAATTTATGAACATAAAAATACTTCGTAGTCCACCCCCCCCAAAGAAATATGTTTATGTTCATAAATTCTAGGAGCAGAATTAGGCCATAAAATATATATATTTAAACCTTTACCAGCACTAGGCAGCGTGACTAAAATAAGAACTCCTTATTCTGCCGTGAAGCGTCTTTCTCCCGTAGATAGACACAAACTGCTGGAATGGGTGACGTTTCGGGTCCGAATGAGACAGGGGAAAGGGAAAGGAGAGATCTGGACGGTGATGTGGAGAGATATAGAACAAATCCGGGATGAAAGATACGTTAAAAAGTAAGGAGGATAACGGAAGCGGGCCATTGTTAGTTAGCTGGGGCCGAGGTGAGAACGAGTTACAGACGGTAAAGCGACCGACGGTGGTTGTAAACTCGGTGACTTCTCGCCACCGCACCGCACAAGGCGTGTCGGGCAGAAATAGATTTGTATTTTTGGACTGACGTAAAAATAATGATCCTAAAGGCGTGTTGACGTTCACTGGCACGCACCTTATAAAGGTGGTAAACATTGTCTCTTGAAGCAGCAACTTCTATCCGGCCCGGGGAAGATCAATTCGAGCAGTGTAGGGAGGAACTGCAGATGCTGGTTTAAAATGAAGATGGACACAAAAAGCTGGAGTAACTCAGCGGGACAGGCAGCATCTCTGGAGAGAAGGAATGCGTGACCCTTCTTCAGACTGAGGGTCGGGGGAAAGGGAAACGAGAGATATGGTGATATAATAGACATATAGCATAAGTGAATTAAATATATCCACTAAAGGGTACACCGAAGATAGACACAAAATTCTGGAGTAACTCAACAGGTCAGACAGCATCTCTGGAGAAATGGAACGGGTGATGTTTCGGGTGGAGACACATACAATTAGTGCAGTGTTTCATTGAGCTATCCCTTGTTCACACGCAGGTTCCCCTTATATACATCCGTGCTTTTGCCTCGCCTGTTGCTAACGATGCAGGTGGCTGCATGTTATGGAAATGATGCTATATGTAAATACAAGTTGTCATTGTTGAACTGCATGTTCTCCGGTCTCTCTGGTAGAGAATGAATGACAGAATCGCCCATTGAATTTGCTGTGGACTTCCTTGGGTAGATGACTTACCATAGGACACCATACGATAGAACTTTATTTATTCCCAGGAGGGAAATTGATCTGCCAACAGTCATAAAAACACAAGATACATGAAACATTAAATCAAAGTGAGGAGTGCAAAGGATTACAGAGGTGCAAAGATTGGGGAGGGGAAGGGGGGGGGGCGGGGGTCAGTCTACCCCACGACAGAAGGGGGAGGAGTTGTACAGTTTGATAGCCGCAGGGAAGAAGGATCTCCTGTGGCGTTCTGTGCTGCATCTTGGTGGAACCAGTCTGTTGCTGAAGGTGCTCCTCAGGTTGACCAGTGTGTCACGGAGGGGGTGAGCTGTATTGTCCAGGATGCTCCGCAGTTTGAAGAGCACTTGCACAAGTCTCCATCTCCACCCTCTCATTCTAAAGACCATCTCCAAAGTCCCCTGGCACTTCCTCCAATACCTTCAAGGAAAAGTGCCCCAACTTGTTGGGTGTGTGGAGCTTTCGTCTGCATTGCGAATGTTGACTTTTTTGTTTTGGAAGTTGTAGGTAAGTTGTACTTATTTGGAAATGGCTTCTTAACTGGCAGTTGTGGCTTTGAACAGATTGAAATTCCCTCCTCACAGGAATTAGGCCCTGAATAAATCAGGAATGTCCTGAAACTTTAATTTGGCAGATGTTGAGCAGAGACGCAGAGCTTCCTTTAGCAGCTGCAGAAATATAAAATCCAGTCTGCCTTCACAGTCAAACTGCACATGGGCTGAGTGGGCATGCATGAGGAAGTTCTAAAGCAGGATGTTTGCAGGACCCGAGGGCCATCAAACGCTTGTCATAGGTTAACTTACTCATTCCTGGGTTCTTGAAGATTCTGACTTGGGTTTAGTGCACAATGCAGACAATGGAACTAGCCCAGTATGCCACTTTGGTCAGCACAGACCAGATGGGCCAAAGGGCCTCTATGTGTAGGAAGGAAGTGCAGGTGCCGGTTTAAACCAAAGAGACACAAGATAATCCAGCGGGTCAGACGGCATGATCTCTAGAGAGAAGGAATAGGTGACTTTTTGGGTCGTGTCTGAAGAAGGGTCTCGACCAGAAACATTACCCATTCCCTCTCTCCAGAGATGCAGCCTGTCCCGCTAAATATTACTCCAGCATTTTGTGCTATCTTTGGTTTAAACCAACATCTGCAGTTCCTTGCCATACGTTTCCTTTCCCATCAATTGCCAAATCAGCCTTGGGTCCAATTTGTCAATTGGCCCTGGGTGCAACAGGTCTATGATTTTGGACGTCTCTCCCACGTTGGATCTCTTTGAAGTTACACACATGGAGAGATCAGAGATGACCAGTGTGGTTCCGGTCGAGGGCAGATCTTGTTTGACCAATCTAACTGACCCTTATGAGGAGGTAATAAACAGTATTGCCACGGACAGTGAGGTAGATGTGTGTTTAAGGGCTTCAAGAACAACACAGCCACTGAATAATCGCGGTGAGGAATCGGAAACCCAATTGTCTGAATCAGTTCTTCTCAACTTTTCCATTCAAACTGCTCTAAACACGTGATTTGAAGTCCATTGTGGAAGGTACACTGCGTACTTTCAGCCTGCGGACGGGTGGAAAATATTTTTCTGTGATTCGGAAATGTGCGGTTCAACTGTTCCAAGAGAGTGCCTGGGGCTTGGGATGTAGTTTAGTTTGGAGATACAGCGTGGAAAATGCCCTTCGGCCCACCGTGTCCGTGCCGGCCAGTGGTCACCCTGTGCACTGGCACTAACCTGCACTCCAGGGACCATTTACAGAAGCCAATTAACCCACAAACCGTAAAGGTGCGAGCAGGACAGCCATGTGTTCTACTTTAGTAGCTTGCAACTTATCGGTATGAACATTGAACGCTCCAACTAACCTACAAGAACCCACTTTCTTCCCACCCCCCCCATCCAACGACCTCACCTGTATACGCACCACTTCCCCCCCCCCCCCCCCCCCCCCCCCACCACCACCTATATTCTTTCTTCTGACTTCACAATTTGCACCTCTTCTATCCTTATCTCACATTTTTTGCTTGTTTCATCTCAGGCCACCACTTCTCATCCAGCTTTCTCCTCCCACCACCCACCCACTCACCACAATCATTTTTAAGAAGAGTCCTGACCAGAAACGTCATCTATCTATGTTCTCCAGAGATCTGCCTGACCCGCTGAGTTACTCCAGCACGCTATCTATTCTGTGGGTGAATTGGTTAGAGAAGTTCTAATCTATGCATTGTTTGTAGGTCATGCTTCAGTCGAGTTCCATCTGAAGAAGGGTCTCGACCCGAAATGACACCCATTCCTCTCCAGAGATGCTGCCTGTCCTGCTGAGTTACTCCAACATTTTGTCTCTCTCTTCACTGAGTTACTCCAGCACTTTATGTCTATCTTTGGTTTAAACCAGCAGCTCCAGTTCCTTCCTACAGGCTTTGGTCGGGTTAATCCATCAGCCCATCTTAAGCAATAGCTTGTGATGCTTTACTGTGTGGAGCAGCCAGGTCCCGCTGGCATTTGTACAAAGGAACATTTTCCATATCCATCATGCATGTAATGGCCTGGCAGGTTTTAACTCCAGGACAGGACGAATACGACACTTATAATAAGACTGCCTAAGGGCAGCACGGTGGCACAGCAGGTAGTGTGGCTGCCTTGCAGCACCAGAGACCCGGGTTCGACCCTGACCTCTAGTACTGTCCGTGTGGAGTTTCGCAAGTTCTCCCTGTGACCATGAGGGTTTCCTCGTATGTTCATAAGTGAAAGGAACAGAATTAGGCCATCAAGTCTACTTCACATTCAATCATGGCTGATCTATCTCTCCTTCCTAACCCCACTCTCCTGCCTTCTCCCCATAACCCCTGATACCGTACTAATCCAGAATCTGTCTATTTCTGCCATAAAAATATCCACTGACTTGGCCTCCACAGCCTTCTGTGACAATGAATTCTAAAGATTCACCACCTTCTCAATTCCTGCTCATCTCCTTCCTAATGTAACGTCCTTTAATTCTGAGGCCATGACCTCTGGTCCTAAACCCCAAGTCCTACTATTGCCATGAGCTTTACAATCTTGGTTTTATTTCCTTTATCAGACACGGGCTCCTGAAGATTACAAACGTGGCTTTTTGCTGGGGTAGTAAGAGACAGCACAAACCCTGTTGGTCCCTACGCCCATATTAAGCAGAGTGTTCAGTGTCTGTCTGAAGGAGGGGAAAGGACTTGTTTCAACAGCATCGTTTCTTTCAGAGTTAATTACATAACTACAGGCATTTAACAAATATCATAAATAAAATTGCTTTAAACCCTTTCAGGGATAAATCAAAATGAATGCTTAGCTGAAATTATTAGCTGGTCTACAAACTATTTGAAAGTTGACTTTGAGTTCTATTTAAGCTGTGATTCATTTATGGAGATTTTTGCAGAAGATTTGAAGGAGAATACTTTAGCTTGTCGCTCAACGTTGGTGCTGGAGAGATTTATCACCCTCCTGGGTGGTTCTGTTCTCAAAATGTGGGTTTGGCGCTGGGTTTAGTGCAGTGTAGATGGGCACAAAGTGCTGGACTAACTCAGCGGGTCCGGCAGCATCTCTGGATAGAAAGAATGGGTGACATTTCTGGTTGAGACCCTTCTTCAGACTTCAGTCACCTATTCCTATCCAGAGATGCCGCCGGTCCTGCTGAGTTACTCCAGCACTTTGTGCCTATCTTCAATATAAATACAGAATTGATAAATACAGAATTTAGCAGGTTCAATTGAATGGTTAGAGCAGGGGCTAAAGTCCCAGACCCCACCCCATTACTCCAGCATTTTGTGTCTATCTTCAGTGTAAACCAACATCTGTAGTTCCTTCCTACACATTTAATGTGTAATTGGATTCAGAGAGAACATCTTCCAATGTCCTCGTGATCATTGCACTGTGCCTCTTCTCATCTGATATAGTTTCACTTCCTAACCCACCTGTTTGGCACACATTTGATAGGGGATTTTAATGAAAGATCATTGCAGATCAGGAGAGTCTGGCCAAACTGGGCACTTGATGAATTTGCCCATGTGTGAAGCAGGGTCTCGATCCGAAATGTCACCCATTCATTTTCTCCAGAGATGCTGTCTGACCCGCTGAGTTACCCCAGCTTTTTGTGTCTATTCTTCACATGTGGGTTTAGTTTAGTTTAGAGATACAGCGTGGAAACAGGCCCTTTGGCCACCAACAATCGCCCATTCACACTAGTTCTGTCCTAAATGCTGGGGACAATTTACAGAACCAGATGAGCCTACAAACCTGCTGTAGGTCTTTGGAACGTGGGAGGGAACTGGAGCACCCAGAGGAAACCCACATGGTCACAGGGAGACTGAAAGGGGGGTGGGGGGGGTGGGGGGTGAGTACTGGAGGCGAGGAGGCGAGGAAGGGCCAGGTTACGGGGAGCTGTGATTGAACTAAATAAGATGATGAGATGACTAGATAGGGTAGACAGTCAGACCTTCTTCCCAGGATTGAAAAATCTAATATTAGAGGGCATAGTTCTAAGATGAGAGGGACAAAGTTTAAAGGAGATGTATGGGGCAACTTTTTTACATCGTGGGTGATAAGTGCCAGGAATGCACTGCGTGGGATGGTGGTGGGAAGATACGACAGTGTGGTTTATGAGATTTTTAAACGGGCACATAGATATGTGGGGAATGTGCGTGGCACATAAGTGATGGTCTTGGCATAATGTTTAGCACAGACTGTGAACCGAAGGGCCTGTTCTTGTACTGTTCTATGTTCCATTTCTTCCTTTCTTTCTATTTCCCTTTTTTTTAATCGTTCTTTACCTCTCTGTTGGCAAGGTGGATTGTCTGAACATGGGACAAATTAGGGCAGGAGCAAGGATTGAACCTACATTTTCTCTGCTGCATCAGTGCAAGATGCTGCCCCCTAATGTAAGGTCTGGTAATGGCAGATCTTTGTGTTTTCAGAGTTTAGTTTAGTTTAGAGATACAGCGTGGAACCAGCCCCCTTGTCCCACCGAATCCACACCAACCAGCGATCTCCTTGTACACAAGCATTATCCTACAGACACCAGGAACAATTTACAAATTGACAGCACTAATTAACCTCCAAACCTGCATATCTTTGGAGTGTGGGAGCAAACTGGAGCACCCGGAGAAAACCTCCATGGCTGTGTTGGGATTTGTGAGAGGCATTTAACCACTGTTCAAGTTCAAGTTACATTTATTGTCACATACACCAATTGGTGCAGTGAAATTTGTGTTGCCAGACAGCCACACAAATAAAATAAAATGATCACAACACTATAGAATTTAACATGAACATCCCCCCACAGCGTTGCCCACTTTGAGGGAAGGCAATAAAGTTCAGTTATCTTCCTCTTGTTCACCCGTGGTCGGGGCCTTTGGGCACTGGTGTTTGGGAGTGAGTTCTAGGTCTTGATGCATACATCTTGTGAATGAATAAATAAACGTGCAAACTCCACATTGTTAGGAGCCCAGGTTGGGATCGAACCTGGGTCTCTGGTGCTGTGAGGCAACGGCTCTACCTTCTGTCACTGTGCCACTCTCATGACCCAGAGAGATTTTTTTTACATATTCTGTTGTGCTGCTGCACGTAAGAATTTCATAAGAAGTTTCATCATCGCTGAATTTATTCCACTTTGATTTAAAATTCCCAGATTACCAAGGAGACTATGAAGGGCCAGTTTTGATCTCTGGTCTTTGTTGGGCTACATGGGCCCAAGTTAACGTTGTTGGCTCCTTGGCTTCCACACACTTGAACTAAGGAGCTGCTTCTTCTGACCCTGAAGTAACAGACTCACATGTGATGCCTCCTCAGTTATAGGTGAAGAATAGTGAAAGGCCTGCATAAAGTGAATGTGGAGAGAATGTTTCTACTGGTGGGAGAGTCCAGGACCAGAGGGCACAGCCTCAGAATAGAAGGACGTAGCTTTAGAATGTATTTGAGGAGGAATTTCTCCCTGTGGAACTCATTGCCACAGAAGGCTGTGGAGGCAAAGTTAATGGATATCTTTAAGGCAGAGATAGATAGATTATTGATTAGTACAGGTGTCCGAGGTTATGGGGTGAAGGCAGGTGAATGGGGTTATGAGGGAGAGACAGATCAGCCAAGAGTGAATGGTGGAGTAGACTTGATGGGCTGAATGGTCTAATTCTACTCCTATAACTTGTGAACTTGTGGATGGTGTTTACTGCAGTTTCCATCAACACCGCATCCATTAGTAATGCTGCCGGGTAGCAGGGGACTTGCTGAGCTTACCGTATTATGAACAACCTTTGCACTATTCCTTTTACAGATGTCATTTAAACACAACCACATGTGCTGAGTGACCACAAAGGAAGTTTAGGTCTCAGAAGGTTGTCTCTCGATACGATAATGCGTCTAAAGTCTTGTTTTTTTTTTTAACACATAGATTTATTGAGGTCTGATAATGGGACAGCTTCGAATAACATGTGCAACCAGTTCCTGCTACAACAGATGTGTGTAGCAGCTCAGATGTGGCCCATGGCAGCTCAGTCTGAGATATGGCCCATTGAGCTGAGAGTTCAGCAGCTCAAGTGTCACGGTCCACCTGTTGTAAACGGTACCTATGTTACCACACGCACACGCCACACGCACACGCCACACGCACACACAGTACACACCACAAACATACACGCACACGCAAACGCGCACACACACACCACAAACATACGCACACATGCACACACACCACACGCACACACAGTGCACACCACAAACATGCGCACGCACGCACACACACACACACACACACACACGCACACACACGCACACACACACACACACACACACACACACACACTCTGTACTGGATGTGGATGAGGTATTGGTGCCTCGCCATCACTGGTGTAGCCCTGTGGCTAAATGTATACACTGTACACTCTAGGTTTTAGACTTTAGCTTTTAGAGATGCAGCACGGAAACCAGGCCCTTCAGCCCACCGAGTCCATGCTGACCCGCGCAGCGATCACCCCGTACACTAGTGATCTTCAGGGTTCATGTGTGCGGTGCTTCCAATCCTGTCTTGGGAAAGAGATGTGGAAGAGATCCACCCCTTCCCTCTTGCAGATCTCACCCGGACTGCAGTCACCACGTAACCAGGCGACAGGCATGCTGCCCCTTTGTCTTCATGTCCATGTGAATGGCAGTCTTGGAGATGCGCCCCCCCCTCCTCCTCACCCCCACATCAGTCTGAAGAAGGGTCTCGACCCGAAACATCACCTATTCCTTTGCTCCGTAGATGCTGCCTCACCCGCTGAGTTTCTCCAGCATTTTAGTCTACCTTCGATTTTTCCAACATCTGCAGTTCTTTCTTAAATATTTCCATATCAGGATGGTTTGTGACTTGGAGGAGATCCTACAGGTGATGGTGTCCCACACACCTGAAGCTCTCGTTATGATAGCTCACAGATTTTGGGAGGTGCTATCAGAACGGCCTTGAAGATAAGCAACGCATTTCATAGACGATGTACACTGTAGTGGCAATGGGAAGAAGTGCTGAGGATGGTGATAAAATACCAACTAAGTAACTTATTTGCCATAGATGCAGCTTAAAATGTACCAACAAATAGATAAGAGTGATGCAGCTTTATAGGACTTTGGTCAGGCTGTTATTGGAGAATTCTAGTCGCCACATTACAGGAGGGACATAGAGGCTTTGGTGAGGGTGCAGGGGAAGCTTTGCAGAATTATAGAAAAAATGCTGGAGTAACTCAGCAGGACAAGCAGCATCTCTGGAGAGAAGCAATGGGTGACGTTTCGGGTCGAGACCCTTCTTCAGACTGATGTTTGGATTGGGTGCCATTATTAGCTACAAGGAGAGGTTGGGCAGACTTGGATTATTTTGCAAGAATGCCAGAGATTGAGGGGACACCTGATAAAAGTCTATAACATTGTGAGAGGTGTAGATAAGATAAAAGGTTTTTCACAGTGTAGAAATGTCAATGACTTGGGGTCATAGCTTTAAGGCAAGAGGGGTAAAGTTTAAAGAATGTTTGTTTTATACAGAGGGTTGTGGGTGCCTGGAACATGTTGCCTGTGAAGGCCTACATGAGAGTGGCATTCTATGAGATTTTTAGATATGTAAGTGTATATGGATTATGTGAAGGCATTGGAGATCAGTTTAAGTTGGCATCATATTCAACATGGACATTGTGGGCTGAAGGGCCCTTCCCCGTAATGTGGTGACCAGAAACTTGGGTTTCAGCGGCTACAAGATCCTTTATTTGAATTAACTGTCCAATTGTCCAACGGTTGACAGTCTTCTGCTGCCAACTTCGGACTTGCTCATTCATGACTAACCAGTGGTTTGACATGTAGTCAATAAAAATATAGGAGAGTTATTATTGACAAAAAGAGTCAGATATAAAAATAAAGCAACCTGTTTTGTTCGGAAAACATTTACAGTGAGTTCCCAAACCCTTTCATTTAGTTTCCAAATTTAATTTCCCCGTGGTTAGAAGGATTGCTTTGAAAGTCTAGAATCAAAGCCGCCTTTTTGTATGGCAGGAACGTCACTCCTTAAAATGTGTTCTGTAGCTGTTTGAAAGTCCAAGGCAATTTCCTGTTCACTTCTGGTCAGTATGAAACAACAAACAACAGTTTGCTGTCGACCTGTCTCAGTGCTGCACTCCCATGCTCACAGATCAAGCACCAATTTGGACCTTGACTATTCTAAGTGGAGTTGCAGAATGTCCCCAGGGAAGGCATGGCTGGAGGTTGATCTATCCGGCATCAGTCTGAGAGGCTGTGTTAAATGTTTCTATGTTTCCTCACCTTATTGAAAGCCACATTGTCTCCTCTCCAAATTCCACCTGAAACGTCACAGATCCATTTCCTCCACAGATGCTGCCTGACACACTCCAGCACTCTGTTTTGCTTTTACTGGTGTTGGCTGAGGAAAGAATATTGGCCAAAATAATTTCTAGGTCTCCCTGTGGAAAGAGTAGAGAGATCATGTCTACCTGACCAGGTATCTGGGTCAGCTGGTTAAATGTGTCAAGGTTTGGCTCCTACAGTATTGGTGTCCCTGAGTGTTGTGAGCTTCCCACTCGAGCAATGGAAGTTGTAGAGGAGCCAAGACAAGGCATGAGAGGCAATCCCAACTCACCACTGGCCGGGATAAAAGATGTTCCTTACTTCCATGAAAGCAAAATGTATTATTCTTGTTTGATGTAAAATGTTCACTATTTTTTAGTTGCCTTGCGTGCAAAACTTTAAAAGCATTTGCTCTTTCACTGCAGATATAGAACTTGTTTTGCTACAAGCTTCCTCAAAACTTGTTTTTGATATAGTTAAAGCGATTTCCTTGTCATATACATTGCAAGTCACTGTTGGCTGTTCATACCACTAAGCCTCTCACATCACCCTTCCAGCATTAAAAAGAATCACATCAACCATTTTATCCTGCACATTTTTTTTTCAATGGCATCTTAATGTGGGTGAAGGTTATGTGAAGTTGGGTTTACTCTCTGATGCTGAGCTGGTGCTATGTATTTACAAAGTTGGACCAACAAAATAAATCGGTTAATAAAATAAAAGTGTCAGATGAAACAAAGTATTGGAAATACCCACAGATCATCAGCATCTGGAAAGTGCGTTAATAATTCCAACTGAACCATTCTACCACAACTAGAGAACTGAACCATTCTACCACAACTAGAGAGCAGTCCTGAGCTACTATCTCCCCATTGGAGACCCTCGGAATATCTTTGATCGGACTTTACTAGACTATCTTGCACTAAATGTTATTAAGGTTATTCCTTTATCCTGTATCTCTACAATGTGGATTACTCAATTGTTATCATGTGTAGGAAGGAACTGTAGATGCTGATTTAAACTAAAGATAGACACAAAATGCTGGAATAACTCAGCTGGACAGGCAGCATCTCTGGAGAGAAGAAATGGGTGACGTTTCAGGTCGAGACCCTTCTTCTCGACCCATTTCTTCTCTCTGAGGGATGCTGCCTATCCCGCTGAGTTACTCCAGCATTTTGTGTCTGTAAGCATGTATTGTCTTTCCGCTGACTGGATAGCATGTAACGCTGTACCTTGGTGCACGTGACAATAAACTAAACTCAACTGATAAGATTTTTCATTCATCTTTTTTGTTCCTCTACATATGAGTGTAAAACTCCATGACTCTCTGATTAACTGAACCATAGACACACTCCACGGATGCTGCCAGACCCACTAAGCTTCAGAACCATTTTCCATTTTACTGCAGGTTTTGACATTGTTTTACTATTGATTTTCTTATTTTTCTAATATCCAGTTAATGCTTTTTTTTTGCCATAGTAGCAAAATCCCTGAGTTGGTTGGCAAATAAAGCAAAATGATTGTAGTGCTCCTGGTGATCTTCGGACGCAGAGATTCCAATCTCCACTCAGTCCTTGTTGAGTAGGTCGTGAGGTCATTGGATCTTGTTTGGTATGAACAGGTGTGGAAGTGGAGTTGCCGCAAAGCCTCTGACACAAGCTGAGGGGGTGAGGGGGCTAAAGGCTTCTTGCCCAGTTAATGGCTCCTCCAATTCTGCCTCTTGCCCATCGCTGGATCTCAGCAGGTCATCATCACCTTCTTCTTGCGAATGAAACATAAATAAACCAAAGGAATCGTTAGATCTCAAGCCGGGTGTTGAGCAGCCAGACTGTTGTCTCTGTTGGTGTCAATGTCTGCCGGGCCCTGACAGAGCTCCATTTGGTGGGTGGTAGAGCGGGCACCCAGAGATGACATGGTTGGCTGTCTGTTGTTCTGCTCCACATTCACAGGCTGGGCTCTGGCGGAGCCCCCATCTCCACACGCTGGCGTTGAAACGCCCAACTCCAGTACCATGTCTGTTGAGCTTCACCCATGCTCCTCTGGGGAGGTCAGACCCTGGACAGTTTTTATCTGGTGAGAGAACCATCACCAATTGTTCGCTTGACCCTTGCCTTCCTCAACCCTCTTGACCTCTTGTGGTCCACTGACCTATCAGAAATTTAACAATGGATTGGGTTTACTAACCCTAAAGGTTTGTGGTAAGATACCCAAATATGCTTCACAGAAGCTGTACCAAATAACTTTTAACACCAAGATTGGAAATGGGTGATTCAATGCATGAATAAGTTTTAAGGAGAGACTTGATGGAAAAGCCGAGAGGTCAAGTGGGGTAGGGAGAGTGTTTCAGAGCTGAGGACAATGCTGATTAATGACCTGCTGAGAGCCAGGAATGGCCAAGAGGCTTAATTAGAGGAATGCGGAGACATTGGGAAGGTGGTGGACTGCTGAAAGGCAAGAACTTCTCTTCAACTCAGCAAGAATTGAGCAGTGAATATTACAAATGTACAAACGACTATGGCCCAGTGACGAATACGCATCACAAAATTCCGCACCAAATCTTTCCAAAAAAAATAGTGAATCAGGTCAGTGTCTTTAACTCGAACCCTATCTGACGACCCAAGAATAATTGGCCTGGTGATATTGTGTGATAGGATTCAACGCTAAATCGTCACATGTATTTTGCATACATAGTAACCTGGTTACCTTGACAATGGGCTAAAGAAATAATATTTCCTTCATGTCAGTGAGGATTGGAGGGATTTTTGTGCCAGTTTATACATTTACTTCTCTGGCTTCCGCCAGCACAATTTCCTCTCAGACACGAGTCGGATTTTCCAACAGAGGATTGCAGAGTTTTTCTTCAAAATAGGCGTTTTCTTTCAGGGAAATTGCAAAGTAAACAGGGTGTCCATTGACAGCCCAAGCCATGATGCATTCCTCATGGTGGATGCAATATGAGCTGTGCGGTCATCACTGGGTGTTTACAGTGGAGTCTGTGCCACACGCAAGGAGCTGACCTCTGACGCTCCAGAGATGCAATAGAACGTGAGAGGCAGGAACACGCGGTCCAAATGGTCTTCAAATCTCTTCCCCCCCCCCCCCATCATCAAGATCACAGCTGATGTGCCAGCTCAGCCTCACCTCGCCCCTCAATATCCTTGATATCCAGAAATCCATCTGTTTGGGGTGACTCCATGGCCCTCTAGGCTAGGGGTTTACAAATTTCACCACACTCCAACTACAGAAATATTTTCTCTTCTTTAGCCTAAAATGACCTATTCTGAGACTCTGATCCCTGATTCTGGACCCTCAGTACAAGAAGAACCATTGCTCTCTTTCCAATGCTCGCTGTTCTAACGGGACTGAAATTGGTGTTGCGTTCTTGAATCCCGTCTGAATTGGATTTAGTAGTATTGTGTTTACATTACTGGGTAAGCAGTCCGATTTCTGGTGCAATGATGCAATGTCCAAACTTATCGACCATTCATGCCAGGTCCAATTCCACTGACCATTGACACTGGGTCCCATCCAACTGACCATTGACGCAAGGTCCAATGCCATCATTTTAAATTCAAACACTATATAGCATTGGAATTTGCTAAGGCCACCGTGGGTATCATTACCATGCAATACTGGACTGTCATAAAAACCCAACCAGTCACAAATGTCTCGGCAGGCTGGTCTCCATCTGCCTTCAGGCCACCAGACCCTCTGTTGAAGGGCAGTTGGGTGTGGACAATGACCGTCCTTGGTACCAGCCACATCCATATCTAGTGAACACGTACAGAAGCATGCCTTCACTTGTATGAAGTGTTGGTGCTCCAGTCAAGCCTCGTTCTACCAGTCCACCCTGTTCCTTTCCCAATAACTGCCTGCAGGGATGAGTGAATTCCACATTCTATCCATGCTCGGGGTAATTCCTGGCAGGGTGACCTGGGGTGGGAGGTGTAATAGATGGTCACCACCCCACATGGTGAATGAAACTGACCATCTCCTGTCATCCAACCCACTCCCTCCCCATGCCCATAGTGTAACCTCAAAGGGAATGAGATGGTGTAAGGGTGTCATGATAGAGCTCTAGGGGCTAGTGGAGTCCAGGGATATGGGGAGAAGGCAGGCACGGGTTATTGATAGGGGACGACCAGCCATGATCACAATGAATGCGGTGCTGGCTCGAAGGGCCGAATGGCCTCCTCCTGCATCTATTTTCTATGTTTCTATGATCAGGAAAACAAACCGTTATGAATCTGCGTTGGAAAGTTGAATATTGCAGCAGACACAGATGTTTGGGACCACCTGATGACCTCCCTTGGTTTCCCAGCCGTGGTCACGTTTGGTTTGGTTTAAGCCCATTGCTGGTATGTCTTCCCTCCCACGTTTGGCACCTGAGCTCTGATTTCCTGACATCTGCACCTCATTGAAGTTCCACTTGACCCAACAAAGATGTGCGCACCATTCTCAAATGCTGTCTTAGTGCGTCAAGAAACTCAATAACATCGCAGTCATCTGGCAAGGAACTAGATACCAGGAATAAGTACCTGACATCTAGTTCCTCACTGTAGCTGGAAAGATAATAGCAAGTTGCATTGATGTAGCACCTGCCAAGACATCTCAGATAGTTTTACACCCAATGGGAAGCTTTGAAAGTCTAGTAACTGCTGAACGATGATAAACATTTGGTGCTTGGTGGTAGTCCCACAAATAAGAATCTGCACTCCGTGCTGCCTGTGATACGTATGGCCATGGTCTGACCTGTTCCTTGCTGTGTCTAGCTAGTGCAGACACTGGTCTGACGGGGAAAGTTACAGCCAGAAACAGATACATCATACCAAGCCAAGCAATGCCAACAGTCCAAGTGTCTGCGTCATTACCACTTCAAGAAAATGCAGGCCAGAGGGATGACTGCCGTGGACATCAGCTTCCTGAGAAAGGGAATCTGGGGATGCTACTAAACTAGGGAATATATGAGGTTGTTATTCAGTTAGCAGAACTGGAGTTTGGCAACTGCTCTGCATTCTTCTGTCTGTTCACTCCACTTCCTTACAAACTGGCTGCTAATCTCAGAGCAGCATCTGTGAGTGGGGAGGAGCAGCTGGCGGTGAGTGGAGGAGATCAGGAAATCGCCCGCATTTCTGGGACAAAATGGGACACAAAAATGGTACAGTAAATTGGTTGCTAGGGTTACCATTGTAGACAGATCTACACTAATTTTCCTCGGTATTTCTCAATAAGAGCACCCCTCATTCTTCTAAACTCAAAAGCATAGGTTAGTTTAATTTAGTTTAGTTTAGTCTTTAACTTAAGGTACAGTAAAAATCTTTTGTTGCGTGCTAACCAGTCAGCAGAAAGATATTTCTGATTACAATCGAGCCATTTACAGTGTACAGATACATGATAAAGGAATAATGTTCAGTGCAAGGTAAAGACAACAAAGTCTGATCTAAGATTGTCCGAGGGTCACCATGATAGTAGTTCAGCACTGCTCTCTGGTTGTGGTAGGATGATTCAGTTGCCCGATACAAATGCAAACCACTTATCCTCCACATTGCAATGCTTTCGCTTGCATCCCATTACAACTTTTCCTTGAGTCCACTGGTCCTTCAATCTCCCACTACTCTAAACCCATCATGAACTTGTCGACCATTCATGAAACCCAACTCTCAACCTTCTTCTCCCCCCCCCCCCCCCCCCCAAGGGGAACATCCCATGGTCCTTGCAGCTGGAGGCCCACATCTCTGGGACCATCCCAGGAGATCCTTTCTGCAGCACCTGCGGAACGCCATCACTCGATGTCGGAATGCGACCGGTGTTTTCAAATGGAAGCTGATAGGGTGAGAAGAGGACTTGGGGGTGAATGCTTGTCCAGAAACCAGCACAGAACCACAAGCCTGTATACCTGCTTCAGCTTCATCCATTCTCCGCTAGAAACATCCCACAGACCCCCTTCTTGTTGAGGTCAGCATTCCCCAGTGTGTCATTTCCAAAAGTCAACAAATACCTTTTAGATTTATTTTTGTGGTGAGCTCCTGAGCTGATTCTGGCCAAGAGTTATTGGCTGTGCCAACCACCATGACTAGCAAGCCCAGCGGACAGGCTGTCAGTCAGCGCGAGCTCGTATTCCTGAGTCCTGCTCCGGTCTGAAGTTCAACGTTGGAAAGTTCTAAACTCACTGCACAAACGACACATTCACTGAAATAATGGTTTTGTGCAAACTATGATTTACCACAGTTATTGTGGATCGTTGCTAGATCTCAATTACAGTCACCCTACTGATCAAGAATCTATCTATCTCTGCCTTTAAAAAAATAGTTGCCCCTCTCACGTTAAAATTAAGTTATTTTGTTGAGCCACAGAAAGATAGATTCTTGATTTGTGCGGGTGTCAGGGATTGGGAGGAGAAGGCAGGAGAATAGGGTTAGGAGGGATAGATAGAGCTGTCATGATTGAATGGCAGAGTAGACTTGATGGGCCGAATGGTCTTATTCGGCTCCTGACCTTATGATCACACGTATGTTCCGTGTGCTGAGAGCGAGGTGGAGATGAAGGGGTTAACGTGTCAACCGATTACACTGACACCGTTTTTGATGCATTCCAGCACTGCATCACATGGTGTGTTTCCCCATCAGCTCGCCACATAACCAGAAAAGGCCATGCTATAGAAATTACAAATATACTTTATTTTTAACCAAATTAGTAAAACTCAAAAACAGCCGATAGTTTTATTTTTAAATATAGTGACCAATGCATGGCCTAATATGCAGTGGTATGTGGACTGATCTTACTCTTTCAGAGGCCGTCTGACTGTGAGTGAGTCAGAGTTAGTGTCGAAAAAAGACACAAGGTGCTGGAGTAACCCAGCTGGTCAGGCAGCACCGCTGGAGAACAAGGTCTGAAGGAGGGTCGAAACATCACCTACCCTTTTTCTTCAGTGATGCTGCCTGACCCGCTGAGTTACTTAAGGTCTGAAGAAGGGTCTCGACCCAAAACGTCGCCTATCTCCTTCGCTCCTTAGATGCTGCTGCACCCGCTGAGTTTCTCCAGCCTTTTGTGTACCCTCGATTCTCCAGCATCTGCAGTTCCTTCTTTAACACGAGTTACTTAAGCACTTTGTCTATCTTTGGTATAAACCAGCATCTGCAGTTCAATGTTTCTAAATGGAAGGTGACGTTTCAGATCGGGACCCTTCTTTAGAACAGCACCTCATATTCTGCTTGGGAGTTTATTTGTGAACCAGCATCTGCAGTTCTGTTTTTCAACCTCTTGGTCTGCTTAATGTGACCATTCACCTCCCTCCAGTCCAACTCTCTCAATGCTGAGGCTCTATAAGGTTCAGTTTAGGCTGCATTTGGAGTTCTGTAAGCAAATGTGGGCCCTATAGCTGAGGAAGGATGCGCTGGCTCTGGAGAGGGTCCAGAGGAGGTTTACAAGGGTGATTCCAGGAATTAATGGGTTAGCATATGATGAGCGTTTAACAGCACTGGGCCTGTACTCGCTGGAGTTCCTTATTACAGAATAATGAAAAGCATAGATCGAGTGGATGTGGAAAAGACATGCAATGCCCCATCGCCAGCCGCTAACCCCATCGCCAGCCGCTAACCCCAACGCCAGCCGCTAACCCCCAACGAAACCCCCATCGCCAGCCGCTAAACCCCAACGAACCCCCAACGCCAGCCGCGTTTCCACTAGTGGGAGTGTCTCGGAGCAGAGATCACAGCCTCAGAATTAAAGGGCACTCTTTTAAAAAGGAGATGAGGAGGAACTTCTTTAGTCCGAGGGTAGTTAATCTGTGGAAATTCAGCTGAAAACTAGACTGAGGAGAAGAAGTGTTTTATTTTTCCCAGAATATGGGAGCGTCATTAAAAATAATGTTGCAGGAAGGAGGTTTCCCATACACTTGCCTGTACGTGTTCAAACAATTCCAAGCGCCTGGCTGGGAATCGGTCAGTGTGCAGTGCGGGCAGAGAGAGCCGAAAGGAAAGGGTTAGCTAGAAGGAACTAAGTGTTCCAATCTGTGGTCTAGTCTGCGATGCTACCCCTCCCGCTAACCCTTTGATGAGAAGCCACTCGCATGTGATTGATGTCTTGAGATGCTTGAATACTTGGCATGAACTCGGAGTGCAGAGATAGCCGGCATTAACATACTCCAAAGGTTGGAGAAGATGAGAAGAATGTTTCCTTCACACTGTGGAGCAGTTTATGGAACGGGACCTGGGCCAAAGCAGCTGGGCTCGGTCAATTAGTTCCTTTGTCACTAATAAAGAACTCCCCTTTGTCTCCCAGTATTGCTCCTAAAGATGGTTTAGAATGTTTTAAATGTAAAAGAATATTATCCTATATCTCTAATTTCCTTCTCCCCTGACTCTCAGTCTGAAGAAGGGCAGCAACCTGAAAGGTCACCATTCCTTCTCTCCAGAGATGCTGCCTGTCGGCTGAGTTACTCCAGCTTTTTGTGTCTATCTATGGTGTAAACCAGCATCGGCAGTTCCTTCCTGCACATTATCCGATCTGTTACTGAAGCTCAGCACCGTGAACTGAACACTCTCAATAAAGTGGATACACATACCCCTGGGACTGTTGGTGCTGGAATTTTGAGCAAAGATTCTTGATGGAGGAACTCAGCAGGTCAAGGCAGCATATGTGGAGGGAAGTGGACAGATAATGTGCCTGGTCAGGGCCTTTCTTTGGGCTTGTGTAGGAAGGAACTGCACTGCTTTACCAGATCCATCTAGGACATCCTGAGCATACAGGCAAGGGTTGGGGAGGTGGATGAGTGGGTTTATCAGCTGCTGCAGCATCTTCTGCCGTGTGGGAACTCAGTTCGAGGCAACATCATTGCATCTTGTGGAGAAGTGATGCCTGGGTTATCCACACAGGGCTCTCGGTCAACCTGCACTCTTATGTCAACATGTTGCTGGCAACCCCGCTTTAGACTTGCCAACTGTTCACGGGAACGGAATGGAACAGTCCTGACCGGGGTGCGAACTATATGGTTAAAAAGATTGCTCATGAAAGGAACAGGACAATCCAGCGAGGCCTCTCATCGTCGCAATCAACTATTTTTCTAAAGAGATAGTTGTTTCTCAATTCAGCAGAACTTGTGTTGCCGCAATTCAGGAGAACTTAGGTTGAAGTTCCGGGTCGGGACACTACATCAGACTAATCAGTCTGGAAAATTGTTACCTATCCACGTTTACCAGAGATGCTGCCTGACCGATTGAGTTACTCCAGCACTCTGTGAAACGTCACCTATCCACGTTTACCAGAGATGCTGCCTGACCCGCTGAGTTACTCCAGCACTCTGTGAAACGTCACCTATCCATGTTCTCCACAGATGCTGCCTGACCTGCTGAGTTACTCCAGCACTCTGTGAAACGTCACCTATCCATGTTCTCCACAGATGCTGCCTGACCTGCTGAGTTTACTCCAGCACTCTGTGAAACGTCACCTATCCACGTTTACCAGAGATGCTGCCTGACCCGCTGAGTTACTCCAGCATGTAGCGCCTTCTTTTGATTCATTGTTAGCTTAGATGGGGCATCTTAGTCGGTATGGGTTTAGTTTAGTTTAGTTTATTGTCACATTACCGACGTACGGTGAAAACCTTTTTATTGCGTGCAATGCATTTGCGAGCAAGTTGAGCTTGTGCAGTGCTGTGTTAGTCTATGACTAAATTGTCTTGGAAGGTTTCATTTAATGCTGCTCTTTGCAATGAGGATTGGCCAGTGTCATGTGGATTGTCTCAAATGAGCTGTTAGTGTGGATTGAATGAGCTGTCTAGCCGGGCAAGTCTCTGGTGTATTGATGGTACTGATACTGTCAGCAATGCCCCGTTCAGGTATGTCTGCCTCTCACCGTGCTGAAAGCTGTTGCTTTGAATATAATGATCTTTTTTTGGCCTTTTGCTGAATCGTCCTTGCCCTGGAGGTTCTGACTCACACTGGGTGTGGTTCGAATCACTGGGCCTGTGCAAACCTGCTCACTAACCCCAGCAGCCTGTGTTAGCTCACAGATGAGCCAGTGTTGGAGAGAGTGTGACCCATCCCATCTTCCTCACATCCACATTGGAGGTGTCAATAGCGAGCACAGGAGGCCATCACAACCCAGTCCCTGTCCACTCCCAAACCATAACCCTGACCACAACCCTGACCGACATTAGCTCATTTAGAAGCAATGACGATCAAACTAGAGACCAATAATTATTCCAAAGGGAGACAAATAAAATCTGAAGAGTCTGAAACCTAAGCGGAGGGAAGCGCAGTCATGGGTGGAGATTTGGGTTAGTGACTGTACTAAGGAAAGATTTGCTTTGATGAAATATTAACCCAGCTTCTCTCTCTCTGCAGATGCTGCCTAATGTACCGGCTATTTTCCAGGGTCATCTGCCAATAGCTCTTCCGCACTGAGCTCCCAGCTCAGGAGAGGGTCACCCCAAGCCCGTTTTAAGGTAACTATGGAACCACAAGAGTTTGATTTCTGCACCAGGTTGTTGTAATCTGGCAAGCACTGCCTGGGGAAAAGGGCGAAACTCGAAAGGAGATGTGTATGAAGGAACTGCAGATGTTGGTTTACACCGATGATAGACACAAAATGCTGGAGTAACTCAGCGGGACAGGCAGCATCTCTGGAGAGAAGGAATGGGTGATGTTTTGGGTCGAGACCCTTCTTCTGACTGAACGATAAAGGAGATGAAGGAGATGTGCAAGGCATGATTGTTTTTACGTAGAGACTGGTCGGGGCCTGGAACTTGTGCCGGGGGAAGTGGTGGAAGCGGATACGATGGTGGAATTTAAGAGGCATTTAGAACCAACAGGCTTTGTAGGGATATATAGCTTCTGCTGGCAGGCGGGATTAGTTTAAATATGTTTCATGGCCAACCGAGACATTGTGGGCTGAAGGGCGTATTCCCGTGTTGTACTGTTCCATGCTCAGTGACTAGTTTTGGAAGCAGATTCAGCGAGAGAGGCAGAGGGTTTAGAGTAGACATTCGAGAGTTTAAAGCCATGGAACTGTGAAGTGGAAATGTACAGAGATATCACTGTACGTGGGACTGAGGACATCGAGCTCCAAATGCAATGATCCAACATCCAAGACAATAATTGGGAGGTTTCTGTTGGGGAAGTTGGGCAGCGAGAATAATTAACAACGTCTTTGGAAGAACAGACAAGTGACCTAATTCTGCTCTGCCACTTCCTCTGACTTTTAAATCTAAAATTAGATTTGATTTGTCCATGAAACACAGTAAGTGCATGTTCGGAAGAGTTGGGTTTGAGTTTGTTTTATTGTCGTGTGCGCCGAGGTACAGTGAAACGCTTTTGTTGCGAGCTAACCGGTCAGCGGGAAGGCCATCACAACGGATGATTACAATCGAGCCGTTTACAGTCAAAGTGAAAGTCAAGGTTATTTGTCACATACACATACAAGATGTGCAGTCACATACACGCACATACACAAACGCACATACACATACATACACGCACATACACGCACACACACATACACGCACACGCACACGCACACATACACACATACACACACACACACACACATACACACACATGCACACGCACACGCACACATACACACACACGCACATACACGCACACGCACACACACACATACACACACATATACACACACATGCACATACACATATATACATACACATACAAGATGTGCAGTGAGATGAGCGTGGCAAAGCCTGCAGATTGTGCACAAACAGCAGGGTAGTATCAGTATTTACATATTAGATAAAAACAGTAATTTAAAAAAGACACAACACAACAGTAAATGAGTCCCTGGTGAGATCAGAGTTTACAGTCCTAATGGCCTGTGGGAAGAAACTCCGTCTCATCCTCTCTGTTTTCACAGCGTGACAGCAGAGGCGTTTGCCTGACCGTAGGGGCTGGAACAGTCCGTTGCTGGTAGGGGTCCCCCATAATGTTGCTGGCTCAGATACATGATAAGGGAATAACATTTAGTGCAAGGTAAAGCCAGTATAGTCTGATCAAGGACAGACTGAGGGTAGACAAAAATGCTGGAGGAACTCAGCAGGTGAGGCAGCATCTATGGAGAGAAGGAATAGGTGACGTTTCAGGTCGAGACCCTTCTTCAGACTTGACCCGAAACGTCACCTATTCCTTCGCTCCATAGATGCTGCCTCACCCGCAGAGTTTCTCCAGCATTTTTGTCTACCTTCAATTTTTCCAGCATCTGCAGTTCCTTCTTATACAAAGGATAGACCGAGGTTCACCAATGAGGTAGATAGTAGTTCAGGACCGCTCTATAGTTGTGGTAGGACAATTTAGTTGCCTGATAACAGCCGGGAAGAAACTGTCCCTGAATCTGAGGTGTGCGTTTTCACACTTCTGTACCTCTTGCCCAATGGGAGAGGGGACAAGAAGGAATGGCCAGGGTGAGACTGGTCCTTGATTATGTTGCTGGCCTTGTCATGGCAGCATGTGGTACAAATGGAATCAATGGAAGGGAGGTTGGTTTGTGTGATGTGTGGAAGAAGCTGTTCTTCAACTTGGTGGTTTAGGAATTCCCTCGGCGAGTGAAGATACTTACTTACTGCCTATTATGCCTCCTGGCATGTAGGCCTGCAACAAAAGTCCTCCACTCCTGTCTGGTCTGGGCTAGCTTCTGGACACTACCCAGGTCAGGCCCAGTAGTGTTGGTTCCTTCAGTTGCTGTTTCCATAACATATTTGTTTTACGAGACAGGGTTGTTAGCCCTGTGCTCAACCTCCAACCTGGAGGACCAGTGGATCGCTCTTCGTCTCGCCTCTACCCAACGGCCCGTCCAGCACGGGAGACCCTAACAGAAGACGAATCTCCCGCTGGCATAGCTCTAGGGGTCACTGAGACACACAAGCTCCCCGACCAGAACAAGATTGCAATCCAACCAATGATACGGCCGGGAAAAAGACTACGCATTAACTTTAACCATGCCTCTCGTGACCTTGTACACCTCAATAAGGTCACCTCTCAACCGCCTACGCTCCAAAGAAAAAGTCCCAGCCTATCCATCCTCCCTTCCCCTCTAACCCAAGTCCCCAAGTCCGATAACATTCTGGTAAATCTTTCCTGCACCCTTTCCAACTTAATGCAAGGAGTTGGCTGCCCGGGCTCAATGTCATTGATATACATATTCTTGGGCAGGGTTTGGTCCAACACAACCACCAATAACCATCAATAAATTACTGTTCAAGCTGTTGGTAAACGCTCCAAAACACACAGCAAGATCCCATATGCTCCAACTGTGTATCAGGTGACAAAGATGTTACTGAAGCCCACTTTACACATCCCTAGTCTGAGCAACTGGTCTGAGAGGTATATCGTCCTCACTGTGGGACAAGAAAGTGGAGTAAAATCTCCAGACCAGCTCACTTAGTTTAGTTTAGAGGTACAACATGGAAACAGGCCCTTCAGCACAGAGTCCACACGGACCAGTGATCCCTGCACATTAACACCATCCTACACACTCTGGGGGCAATTTACGCTTATACCAAGCCAATTGACCTACAAACCTGTACGTCTTTAGAGTGTGGGCGGAAAACAAAGATCTTGGAGAAAACCCACGCAGGTAACAGGGAGAAAGTGCAAACTCCGTGCAGACAACACCCGTAGTCAGGATCGAACCTGGGTCTCTGGCGTTGTGAGGCAGCAACTCTACCGCTGCACCACCATGCAGTGTAGCTGTGGCAAGGGTTATTGTCCGAAAGCACCAGTGAAAATGAGGAGAAATAGAAGAGCTGTCTGAGGAGGTGGTGGTGGTCGGTGGTTGAAGTGTGCAATGGTGCGTAGAATTGGAATAATTCTACATGCAAAGGTCCAATGGTTTTTTATATATGAAAAATGAAGATTTCTGCCAGCCAGAATATGCATGGGACACAATCGCTTGCTTTCTTCTCGTGGTATTCCTGGTGGAGGGCTGGTGATGTAACACATCATGGGGCTGGATTTCTGTGCATTGGGGAACTCGTGTTCCTTACAACAGTGGACCTCAGATAAACTGGAATGACTGAAATGCAGAAAGTACAATACTCAGCTTGAAGCGTTTGAACTTGTTGTACTGCTGCAAGTAACAAATTCATTGTTGTATCTGGGACATATTGGAATAAAACACTCTTGACTCTTGATAATTCTTGACGCAATTTTGGGGTTTACTGTGGTTTATTAATGTCACGTGTGCCGAGGTACAGTGAAAAGCTTTTTTGTTGCGTGCTTTCCAATCAGCGGAAAGATAACACACAATTACAAGATACAGGGTAAAGGGAATAATGTTTAGTGAAACTATGAAGTCAAATTAAAGATATACCGAGGGTCTCCAATGAGGTAGATGGGAGGTCAGGACCGCTGTCTGGTTGGTGAGAGGATGGTTCAGTTGCCTGATAACATCTGGGAAGAAACTGTCCCTGAATCTGGAGGTAGACAAAAATGCTGGAGAAATTCAGCGGGTGAGGCAGCATCTATGGTGTGAAGGAATGGGTGATGTTTCGGGTCGAGACCCTTTTTCAGACCCGAAACGTCACCTATTCCTTCGCTCCATAGATGCTGCCTCACCCGCTGAGTTACTCCAGCATTTTTCTCTACCTTCGATTTTTCCAGCATCTGCAGTTCCTTCTTAAACACTGAATCTGGAGGTGTGTCTGTTTTCAAATTTCTGTTGCTCTTGCCTGATGGGTGAGGGGAGAAGAGGGAGTGACCCGGGTGAGACTGGTCTTTGATTATGCTGCTGGCCTTGCCGAGGCAGTGTGAGGTTAGGTGCTGTGATTAGACATGGCTTTGAACTGTTAACCATAAGCTCAGTAATCTGGCATTATGATGTATCTGCCCATACTGAGGAGTATCAGTGATAACAGTAGGGTTTCATTCAAAGGTTCTTTGTATCTTTTCCCAGGGCTGGGAATGGCTATCCTGCTGACAGTATGAGGAATGTCCACTAGTGTAACATGGAAATAGTGTGGGAGAGACATGGTGAGATGAGATTACTGAGCGATGGTTTACAATCCCAGGCCAAGTCCAATAACAGCACCTACCCTCTTCCTCTGCCTTCTCTATATGGGAAGCAGGCTCTTCCAATACCGTTGAAGCTGTGAAACCTTCACATTCCACCCCCTTTATGCTGACAGTCTGGCCAGGTCACGGTCCAGGACATTTGAACGTCAACCCTCGGGTTGGTGTGTCCTCCAACCCTGTCCTGGAGCTGGGAGTGTGGTTTCATAGATCCGACAGAGACGTGGATGAGAATCAGCAGCTCGCAGTGCTCTCGCTTTCAAACCTGCAATATGTTCAGGGTTGTGTGTGTTTGAAGCCTCCGAGCGATCGATACAGTTGACAAACGATCATTGTGCTAAACCCCCATCTGGGCCATGAAGCCTTTGGTGCCTCCAACGTTCACATGCTACCCATGTCCCTGACAGACACGCAGTGATTAGCAATTAGTTCCACTCTGATGGAAAGTGTTTCATTAAAATGCTTTCATTAATTGTCAGAGTAGACTCTGCAGTCACTTCAGCATTTGTGCCCATTCCTGCCTGCCCATGGAAGATGGGACATGGAATATAGAACAGTACAGTGTGTAGGAAGGAACTGCAGACGCTGGTTTAAAACAAAGATGGACACAAAATGCTGGAGTAATTCAGCGAGATAGGCAGCATCTCAGGAGAGGAGGAATGGTTGACGATTTGGGTCTGAACCAGAACATCATCCATGGAACAGTGGAGTACTGGAACAGACCCCTTGGTCCACAAAGTCTGTGTTGAACATGATGTTAAGACCATCTCTTACCTGCCTGCACATATGCCATGTCCCTCCATTCACCCCACATCCTGTGGATTGCCGTCTTGTACTCGGCTTGTGGGGAGGGAAAGTGGAAAGTGGGCATAGTCCATCTGTAGTCCAACAAGACCATGCACCAACCCAAATGCTTCACAGTCAATGGATCACTGCTGAAGTCATACGGGGCAAGACTGACCAATGTGCTGGAGAGCTGTGGTCAAATGTTGATGTGGTGGCGTAGCTGATGCCCGTGTACGTAAGTACACAGGCATCACATTCATCACCGTTCATCACCCTGCAGTGTGCCACATGGCTTACCTGGACCCTGTTCTTACAGGAGAATGCACACACTGTAAACAGCTTCCCATCAAACCCAACTCCATATCCCGCCCAGCATCATTGGCTCCCATGAGATGTGTCTAGCCTGGTCATTCCTCCTTCTCCGTCCTGCAGAAGGTACAGAGATCACACACCACCAGTCTCAGGAACAGCTTCTCCCCTTCTATTATCAGGCTTCTGAATGGTTCTTCCACAAGCCAGGGTCCTGTCCAATTCACCTCTACCACATTGTGGACATTGGACTTTGTCTAAGGGACTGATGCGCTACAATGCTGAGAACTATATTCTGCACTCTCTATCTTCCCCTTTGCTCTATCTATTGCACTAGAGTTTGATGATGGTGTTTATCTGATCTGCTTGGATAACAAGCAAAACACAGGTGTCAGGGGATATGGGGAGAAGACAGGAGAATGGGGTTAGGAGGGAGATAGATCAACCATGATTGAATGGCAGAGTAGACTTGATGGGCTGAATGGCCTAATTCTGATCATATCACATGACCTTATGATCACACGTATGTTCAGATGAAAATCCAGCGTGCACTGGACGAATGAGCGTTGCAGGTGACTGGGACTTGGCAAGACAGATGTGTGATCACTGACTGATGTTGGACTGCTTTGAACAGCTGGTTGATTATCCAGATGTTATTGGTTAATTTCCTATTGAATGGTCACTTATTACATTAAAATAAAGTGCTCTAATTGCAGGTAATTATAACGTTGCCTTCAAATTAAGGGAAAGACTATTTCTGTTATTGCTCCCAATAACTAACTCCCAATATCTGTAAACTAAACTTGCCAATACAACTCTAATATTCTGAAACAAAAAGACAAATATCTAAATGAAAACTGATGCTGGAAATTTGAACGCTACACAAAAATCTAATCGGGCAGTATCTGTGGAAATAGAAACAGAGTAGACGCTACGATCGCTGGATTTCAAGAGAGTTTAAGTTGTCATATGTACAAAAAAAATACAATGACATTCTTACTCAATACAAGTTGTTGTTGCTCTTGTTATCAAGACTTTTGTCCAAAACCAGTTGTGGGTTTATTGCTCTCTAAGTTAACATTGTGGTTGAGCCAGACACATAAGCCGTTGCTGAGATGACTGATGAGTTTTGCTTTGTGGGCTGAGATCTGACTGCATATCTGTGGGCGGTGGAGTTGTAACCAATGATGGGCCTGCGACGTGGTCGTACTGATAGTGGAATTGTTGTGTTTGTCGCCAACACTGCGAGACGGACAACAAAACTGTTTTTTTTAGGCATGAGTATGAAACGTGGAACTATGGGAGGTTGTTATTCATCTCACAGAGCTGATCCATGCTCTCCTGTTAGAGTCATACAGCTCGGAAAAAGGCCCTTCGGCCCAACATGCCAATGCTGCCCATGATCCTACACTAGTCCCACCAGCCCTTGTTTGGTCCGTATCTCTCTAACCCAACCCTATCCATGTACCTGTCCAAAAGCCTCTTACAGTGGCTTGCAAAAGTATTCATACCCCTTGAACTTTTCCACATTTTGTCACATCACAATCACAAACGTAAATGTATTTTATTGGGATTTTATGTGATAGACCAACACAAAGTGGTGCATAATTGTGAAGTGGAAGGAAAATGATACATGGTTTCCAAATTTTATTACAAATAAAAAACTGAAAAGTGTGGCGTGCAAAAGTATTCAGCCCCCCTGAGTCAATACTTTGTAGAACCACCTTTCGCTGCAATTACAGCTGCAAGTCTTTTGGGATATGTCTCTACCAGCTTTGCACATCTAGAAACTGAAATTTTTGCCCATTCTTCTTTGCAAAATAGCTCAAGCTCAGTCAGATTAGATGGAGATCGTCTGTGAACAGCACTTTTCAAGTCTTGCCAGAGATTCTCAATTGGATTTAGGTCTGGCCTTTGACTGGGCCATTCTAACACATGAATATGCTTTGATCTAACCCATTCCATTGTAGCTCTGGCTGTATGTTTAGGGTCGTTGTCCTGCTGGAAGGTGAACCTCCGCCCCAGCCTCAAGTCTTTTGCAGACTCTAACAGGTTTTCTTCCAAGATTGCCCTGTATTTGGCTCCATCCATCTTCCCATCAACTCTGACCAGCTTCCCTGTCCCTGCTGAAGAAAAGCATCCCCACAGCATGATGTTGCCACCACCGTGTTTACAGTGGAGATGGTGTGTTCAGGGTGATGTGCAGTGTTAGTTTTCCGCCACACATAGCGTTTTGCATTTAGGCCAAAAACTTCCATTTTGGTCTCATCAGACCAGAGCACCTTCCTCCACATGTTTGCTGTGTCCCCCACATGGTTTGTGGCAAACTGCAAACGGGACTTCTTATGGCTTTGTTTCAACAATGGCTTTCTTCTTGCCACTCTTCCATAAAGGCTCGATTTGTGGAGTGCACAACTAATAGTTGTCCTGTGGACAGATTCTCCCACCTGAGCTGTGGATCTCTGCAGCTCCTCCAGAGTTACCATGGACCTCTTGGCTGCTTCTCTGATCAATGCTCTCCTTGCCCGGCCTGTCAGTTTAGGTGGACGGCCATGTCTTGGTAGGTTTGCAGTTGTGCCATACTCTTTCCATTTTCGGATGATGGATTGAACAGTGCTCTGTGAGATGTTCAAAGCTTGGGATATTTTTTTATAACCTAACCCTGCTTTAAACTTCTCCACAACTTTATCCCTGGCCTGTCTGGTGTGTTCCTTGGGCTTCATGATGTCCAAGGAACATTGTTTGTTCACTAGTGTTCTCTAACAAACCTCTGAGGCCTTCACAGAACAGCTGTATTTATACTGAGATTAGATTACACACAAGTGGACTCTATTTACTAATTAGGTGACTTCTAAAGGCAATTGGTTGCACTGGATTTTATTTAGGGGTATCAGAGTAAAGGGGGCTGAATACTTTTGCACGCCACACTTTTCAGTTTTTTATTTGTAAAAATAATTTGAAAACCATGCATCATTTTCCTTCCACTTCACAATTATGTGCCACTTTGTGTTGGTCTATCACATAAAATCCCAATAAAATACATTTACGTTTGTGGTTGTAACGTGACAAAATGTGGAAAAGTTCAAGGGGTATGAAAACCTTTGCAAGCCACTGTAAATGTTACAGTCTTTGACAATAGACAATATGTGCTGTAGGCCATTTGGCCCTTCAAGTCAGCACCGCCATTCAATGTGATCATGGCTGATCATCCTCAATCAGTACCCCGTTCCTGCCTTCTCCCCATATCCCCTGATTCCGCTATATTTAAGAGCCCTATCTAGCTCTCTCTTGAAAGCATCCAGCGAACCTGCCTCCACCGCCCTCTGAGGCAGAGAATTCCACAGACTCACCACGCTCTGTGAGAAAAAGTGTTTCCTCGTCTATGTTCTAAATGGCTTACCCCTTATTCTTAAACTGTGGCCCCTGGTTCTGGTCTTGCCCAACATTGGGAACATGTTTCCTGCCTCTAGCATGTCCAAACCCTTAAATATCTTATATGTGTCAATAAGATCCCCTCTCATCCTTCTAAACTCCAGAGTATACAAGTCAGCATACGACAGTCCCGCCATCCTGGGAATTAACCTGGTGAACCTACGCTGCACTCCCTCATTGTAAATGTAACCACCAAGGAATTATTGTTTGACGTGGTCTTCACTTGTGTCCACTGTAATAATCTTACAGATATTAAGCCTTGTTAAATGAAGGTAAATAAGATTGACTCACCGTGGAACAACCTGTCTGGGTCCAAAGACTAAGTTGATAAGTGTGGCTTTTCATTCCCTTGACAAAAATTATTTATTTTTTTATTGTTATCTTATTGGTTTATGATATTTCATCTTCTGCATTATTCCCACGAAGGCCCTCGTTTTAATTTTAAAATCATTTCTTGATTGAATAGTAACTGGAATCTGAGGTTACAGTCCATACGATACTTCAGTAGTTGCTTGCCTTCACTGGAGCTGCTATTTAGAAGGTTCTAGATCAATGAAGGCAATGGTGGCTGGGCTACAGAAGGTTGAGGGTAAATGGGACTAGCTTCGGTGGGACATCATGGTCAGCATGGATGAGTTGGGCCAAAGGAGTATGACCTCCTGATTATTGCCACATCTCCTAGCTCTGAGAATTGTTCCTTGGGGTGAGCACGTTGGCGCAGCGGTGGACTTACTGCCTCACAGCGCCAGAGACCAGGGTTCGATGCTGACTATGGGTGCTGTCTATATGGAGTTTGTACGTTCTCCCCGTGACCTGCAGGGGTTTCCTCCGGCTGCTCCGGTTTCCTCCCACACACCAAAGACATGTAGGTTTGTAGGTTAATCGGTTTGGTATAAATGTAAATTGTCCCTATTGTAGGATAGTGTTAATGTGCGGGGATCGCTGGTCGGTGCGGACTCGGTGGGCCGAAGGGCCTGTTTCCACGCTGTCTCTCTAAACTAAACGAAGGTCATAAGGAATACGAGTAGAATTAGGCCATTCGGCCCTTCAAGTATACTCTGCCATTCAATCTTGGATGATCTATCGCTCCCTCCTAACCCCATTCCCCTGCCTTCTCCCCATAACATTTGACACTGGTACTAATCAAGAATATATCTATCTCTGCCTTAAATATATCCACTGACTTGGCCTCCACAGCCTTCTGTGGCAACAAATTCCACAGATTCACCACCCTCTGACTAGAGAAATTTCTCCTCATCTCTTTCCTAAAAGAACATTCTTTAATTCTGAGGCTGTGCCCTCTAGTTCTAGACTCTCCCATTAATGGAAACATCTAAACTCAAATACAAGTGGGGCTCCTGTTGGGAAAGCTGCAACAGAATGAACTGTCTAGGTTGGCCTTGTGCAGTGACAGCAGCTGATGCATTGAGCCCTGGTCGCAGTCAGCTCTGGTGCAGAGCCTGGATCGTTCTGCCCTTCACCAAGTGTCTGGTGTCTCAAGTCTCCCTTAGAAATCGACCACAGGAATGACTGAGTTGATGTAAAAGAGCGTAATTATAGTGACCCCGTCGAGGTTTCTCAATCCATTTGCTTCCCACCAATTTTCCCTTTGACTTCACAAACCGGCTTTGAACCTACTTCCCCCGTAATTGTACCATTATTATTCCTGAAATTGCCGGAAACCTGTCTCCCAGTGGGTGATCCTTATCGTTCTCCCGCCTTCTCCCCAGCGTTTTAATCTACTTACCTTCTGACTTGGGGTCAGTATTTTGCAGAAGTGGCTAGTCACAAGGTGACCAAATTGAGAGCCTCAATTGTTTGGGCACTGGCCATTTCACCCAACAGCCCATCAAGGTCAATGTCTTCTGCAGATAGACACAAAATGCTGGAGTAACTCAGCGGGACCGGCAGCATCTGTGGAGAGAAAGAATGGGTGACGTTTCAGGTCGAGACCCTTCTTCAGACTGTCTTCTGTCTGGCCTGGCCTTTGCATTGAAGGTCACTAATGAGCCACAGGGATGGACAACAACAACTGACCCTTCAGTGTGGTCAGATGTCCCTGAAAATCTCCACTCTTTACCCAAGGCCCTCATCCTCAGACCCTGTGAGTGCCCACTGACTAACCCTGCCCACCGATCTCAGACACAAGGAACTGCAGATGCTGGAAGCCTAAACATTGACAAAACAAAACACAAAGTGCTGGAGCAACTCAGCTGGTCAGGCAGCATCGATAGAGCAAATGGATAGGTGATCCTTTGGGTTGGGACCCATCTTCAGACTGATGCAATAGGAGTATAAAGCTGGAAAAGAGAGGTGGGGGTGGGACAAAGCTTGGCAAGTGATAGGTGGATACAGGGGAGGGGGGATCGGCAGACAGATGGATGAAGTGACAAAGGCTGGGGGGGGAGAGGGATTGTATGGGGGAGAGAGGGGGTGTGGGGATCGGGAGAGGGGTCGGGAGAGGGGTGTGGGGGGTCGGGAGAGGGGGTCGTGTGGGGGGTAGAGGGGGTGGGGGGGGGGGGTAGAGGGGGTGTGTGGGGGGGGGAGAGGAGGTGTGTGGGGGGTGGGAGAGGGAGTGGGGGGGGAGAGGGAGTGTGGGCAGGGGAGCAAGGGGGGTGTGTGGGGAGAGAGGGGGTGTGTGGGCGGGAGGAGAGAGGGTGTGTGGGGGGGGAGAGGGAGTGTGGGGGGGGAGAGGGGGTGTGGGGGGGGGGAGAGGGGGTGTGGGGGGGGAGAGGGGGTGTGGGGGGGAGAGGAGAGGGAGTGTGGGGGGGAGAGGGAGTGTGGGGGGGGGGAGAGGGAGTGTGGGGGGGGGAGAGGGGGGGGAGGAGGGAGTGTGGGGGGGGAGAGGGAGTGTGGGGGGGGGGGGAGAGGGAGTGTGGGGGGGGGGGAGAGGGAGTGTGGGGGGGGGGAGAGGGAGTGTGGGGGGGGAGAGGGAGTGTGGGGGGGGGAGAGGGAGTGTGGGGGGGGGAGAGGGAGTGTGGGGGGGGGGAGGGTGTGGGGGGGGGGGAGGTGGGGGGGGGGAGTGTGGGGGGGGGGGGAGAGGGGGGTGTGTGTGGGGGGAGTGGGAGGGGGAGGCGACCATATTTCTGGCTTCCTCTGTCACAGTCAGAGGGGGAGGAAGTGTGTGTCTGGACCAGACATATAAAGGAATGCTTTGATGGTGATATTTCTGCAGGTTGAACAAACACACGGATATCTCGCTAGACCGGGGCAGTGGGGGTGAAGTTTGTCCATATTTCTGTGATTGTGAAAGATAAATCACTGAAGCAATTGCTCTTCATCTGACATAGCGTCTAATCTGCAACTTACTGCGATCAGCATCGGGGAAGGGCGTTCAGTAACATTCAGAGACTGTTGCCGCTAAGATGTGTCCTTTCCAAAAAAAACAGTAGTTTAAAAATAAACCATGCGGTTCAAAAAGTATTTTGAAAGTATTTCCTTTCCTGCTGCTTTGAAGACGTGCGGGGCCTCTCACTGCTGAGGGACTGTGCAGTGGAAACACCAGCCATGGCGTCGCCAGCATTACTTCCCTCAGTCCTTGGGTTAATAGCACCAGGACCTCAGAGCCATAGTTATAGGGGCATGTCACATGGAAACAGGCCCTTCGGCCCACCTTGCCAACACCATCCAACATGCCTCAGCTACACTGGTCCCACCTGCCTGCATTTGGTCCATATCCCTCTAAACCTGCCCTATCCATGTACCTGCCTAACTGTTTCTTAAACGATTCGATAGTCCCAGCCTCATCTACCTCCTCTGGCAGCACTTTCCATACACCCACCACCGTATGTGTGATAATGTTGCCTCTCCAGTTCATATTAAATCTTCCCCCCCCCCCTCCCCTCACTTTAAACCTGTGTCCTCTGTACACGTTTCCCCACTGGAGGTAACTGTCCTCATCCCCCTCTTCCACACTTGGTTAATTCACTGCCCAGCACTGGGACACTGAACAGTGGTGAGATCCAGGAGTTGAGTGTTGTGGCCGCAAAGGTTCACTTTATCCACACCCCTCATGATCTTGTACACCTCGATAGTATCACCCCCCAGCCCCCTACACTCCATGGAGTAAAGTACAGCCTATCCCACCATCCAGAGGGTGGTGAATCTGTGGAATTCATTGCCACAGAAGGCTGTGGAGGCCAAGTCAGTATATATATTTAAGGCGGAGATAGATAGATTCTTGATTAGTACGGGTGTCAGGGGTTATGGGGAGAAGGCAGGAGAATGGGGTTAGGAGGGAGAGACAGACCAGCCATGATTGAAGGCAGAGTAGACTTGATGGGGCGAATGGCCTAATTCTGCTCCTATCACTTATGACCTATGACCAACCCCTCGCTATAACTCTAGCCCATGAACCCAGGTAACATGCTAGTGAATCTCTTCTGCACCGACGCTAATGACATCCTTCCTGTAGCTGTGATTCCTTTAGTCTACTTTATTTTACTTCAGTGATACAGTGTGGAAACAGACCGGTCGGCCCATTGAGTGCGGCAGCATTGAGCCATTGACCAGCATTCTCTCCACTCATCTTAGCAATCTCCCTAATCGTGGCCACCATATCAGTGTGAAGGGACCAGGTTAGGTTGCCCAGGAACATGAAGCTGTTGACCATCTCTACAGCAGCTCTGTTGATGAGGACAGGGTTGTGTTCACCCTCTTGCTTCCTTGGGTCCACAACCAACTCTATCATCTTGCTGATGTTAAGGGCTAGATTGTTCTTGCACCATCACACAAGGCCCCTAGAGCTCCTTTCTGTACTCCGTCTCATCAATATTGTTGATCTGGACAACAATAGTGGTATCATCGGCAAACTCAAAGATCGAATTGGCGATGTACTTGGCCCAATAGACCCAGATGTACAAGGAGTAGGGCTGGGGGCTGAGCACACAGCCCAGAGCAGCATTGGTGTTGAGGGCCAGAGTGGAGGAGATGGTCTGACCAGCTCTGACCGACTGAAGTATGCTGGTCAGGAAGTCCAGAAGCCAGTTGTGGATGCAGGTTCCAAGGCCAATGCCCAATCACCATCTCCAGCCAGCCCTCCACGTTTGTCTCTTTGGTCAAGATATTGATCAGCTCTCCTGGTATCTCCTCATTTGACTTGGAGTCAAATTCACTTTAGTAGTTCCCCCTTTCAGGCAGTTTGGGATCATTAACTATGCAAATACTTGCCAGAGAGAGAATGTATAATTGGGATTATTTTATTATTGTACGTGTACCGAGATACAGTGAAAAGGTTTAGTTTTGTGTGCTTCCGAGGCCAATCATAACGTGCCTGACCACAACAGCTCAGGGAAAAGAGAAAATAAACAGAGTGCTGAATATAATGTAACAACTACAGGGAAAGTGAGGGTTAAAAAAGGCCTGTGATGAGGTAGACTGGAAGATCAGGAATTCATGCTCTGCATATTGCTGTGATTAATTAAAAAGAAACAGTGATCTCCAAGAGAATGATGTTGCACACAGACGTCTGCTTCACCTGGACAGCTAATTTGAATCTCTTTGCATATGATTGAAGTAACATTTACAAATTGAGTTTGGGATTTGTAAGTTACTGTGTGGCTTTTACATGGAGGGGAGAACATGACTCTTTGTTTCAGATGTTTGTTAGTGTGTTATTCCAGTGACAGTCTGTGACCCAGAGGGTGAACACGATTCACTGCGTTGTCCCAGGCAGCTCAACGGGCCCCATCGTTAGACCAAGAAAACTGCTGCTGGTGGGAAACTGCCTCACACCTGTCTGCCACACACCTGTCTGCCACACACCTGTCTGCCACACACCGGTCTGCCACACACCGGTCTGCCACACACCTGTCTGCCACACACCTGTCTGCCAACCAAGTCACAGATCGCTGACACTGACTGACCTGCGCCTCAGGTACCAACCCGTCTCCGCAGCCCCCTGGGTCGTAGGTTATCACCTGTGTTTGGGGCTTGGTTTGGGGAAGAGGCGACACCCAGGCGGAGAATCTACACCCCCCAGATGAACCAAATTCCTCCCACGGGACCCCTCACTTCAACTAGAGCACCAGATCACAAAGCTTAGTCCAGCAGAAACGCCCAGCATTTGGTATAGCCCTGTTAAACCGCAGGTCTTGTATGGTCTGATTTCTCCAGTAAATACCATTGGGCTCGGGAACGTTATTGCGGACAGGGAGCAGCAGTAAAACGCTAACTATAGATTTTTGTCATGCTTCAGGCATTCTGTGGAAACCGTGTAAAGGTAGTGGTGGCAAAAGGTCGGCAGTCATCGCTGTCACTGACGTCCTCTCGAAAGCAGAGGTTTCAAAAGAGCCAAGGTGCAATCTGTTTCTCCGATAGGTCATGAGGTCATACGTGATGGGAGCAGAATTAGGCCAGTCGGCCCATTAGTCTACTCCACCATTCAATCATGGCTGATCTATCTCTCTCTCTCTCTTTCTCCTGCCTTCTCCCCATAACCCCTGACACCTGTACTCATCAAGAATCTGTCTATCGCAGCCTTAAAAACATCCATTGACTTGGTCTCCACCACCTTCTGTGGCAATGAATTCCACAGATTCACCAGCCTCTGACTAAAGAAATTCCTCCTCATCTCCTTCCTCAAGGAACGTCCTTCAATTCTGAGGCTGTGGCTCCTAGTCCTCGACTCTCCCACGAGTGGAAACATCCTGTCCACATCCAGTCTATCCAGGCCTTGCACTATTGGGTAGGTGCGGCATTTCCATCCGCACGCACTGAGTGACGCCAGGCGTTAAGCAGCCTGTTGGGAAAGACAGGGAAACATATTTGGCGAGGTGACAAGAAGGCTAACTCTTTCGCTGCACCTTGCCAGATGTCTGGAATTCCCTGAGCACGGACCGGACACTGAGAACTGTTGAGGTGTGTCTGGTGCTCTGATGTAGGCAAGGTGACGGCCAATTTACACACAGCATCCTCCCACAGGCACCGCCGTGATAGTGACCAGATAATCAGTATCAGTGATCACCGTTGAGGCACAAAGGGAAAGTTAATGTCTACAACAACCTCTTTCTGTGTAGGAAGAAACTGTAGATGCTGGTTTTAACCCAAGATAGACACAAAAAAGCTGGAGTAACTCAGCGGGATCTCTGGAGAGAAGGAATAGGTGACGCTTCAGGTCAAGACCCCTGACTCTCAGTCTAAAGAAGGGTCTCGACCCGAAAAGTCACTTCTCCAGAGATGCTGCCTGACCCGCTGAGTTACTCCAGCACTCTGTGAAACGTCACCTATCCATGTTCTCCACAGATGCTGCCTGACCCGCTGAGTTACTCCAGTATTTTGGGTCTTTCCTCATTTCTGTGTTGTTTTCGAAAGCAAACTCTGTGGATGCTGGGAATTAAGTAGAATGTGTTAGAATTCCATATTCCACATTTGCTCTGGACTTCAGCCCATCGAGCCTATGCTGGCTCAGGGAACTATCCTAATTTCCCCGTCACCCACCACTTTGGCCAGAAGCAACCACTCAATTACACTCAGCGGCCCTCACTGAGCCAATCAACTTGCGTGTCTTTGGGATGTGGGAGGAAACAGCTGGCAAAACCCAATCATTAAGTTATTGATCCGGTTGTGTCTGATTTTAATGCATGGTGGGGCTGGGATCTGGAGTAACTGCAGGCTTCACTAAGTATGACCTTATTGGGCAGTTCTGTAATGTCTTCGTTCCAGAGTGAAGTCATCTGATTACAGATTTACCACCACTGATGTAACGAGAAATGACCTCAGTGGCTGTGCTTGAATAAGACACTGTCTGCTACTGATGTCAGAGTGTGGAACAGCATCAGTAAAGAGAGAATGTTTCATTCTTCCATTTGGTGCCGAGGAAGTGAAGCATTGGCCACCCGACCCTCCCTGTTTAACGCATGGCTACACTTGCCGATCACAGTCTCGTGAACAACCTCAGCAGAGTCCCGGCAGCACAGCGGTGCAGCGGGTGGAGCTGCTGCCTCACGACACAAGAGTCCCTGGTTCAATCCTCACCTCGGGTGCTGTCTGTGTGGAGTTTGCACGATTCCTCACACATCCCTAAGTCGAGCGGGTTTGCAGTTGAATTGGCCTCTGTCAATTGGCCTAGTAATGAGAATAAAGGGACGTACCTTTAGGAAGGAGATAAGGAAGAATTTCTTTAGCTAGAGGGTGGTGAGTCTGTGGAGTTCATTGCCACAGAGGGCAGTGGGAAATTCTAAAGCAGAGATTGATAGATTCTTGATTAGTACGGGTGTCAGGGGCTATGGGGAGGGCAGGGGAATGGGGTTAGGTGGGAAAGATAGATCAGCCATGATTGAATAGCGGAGTAGACTCAATGGGCCGAAATAATTGAGCTCGTATGACATGAACATCAACTTAGAATCAATGGCTCAATGGGATGGAAAGGCCTGTTTTCTTTCTCTCTCCTGGTCATCTCTGCTGATGAGAATAATTGTCTCCGTCTCCAAAAAACTCGTGACCTTGCCCCCCAACACCCTCAACCCTTCTTCTCAACCTTCTTTGGTCCAAGCAGAGCCTCTAGCTGAGCTCCCTCTCCTCTGGTACTGCAAGGACATTCTACTTGACGGGGCAGTTTGCTCCATTGGCCTGTGCCCCCGGGCTATATCACACCCCTGTCATGACAGTGGCATTCAATGCCTCTGGGTGTGAAATATGAAGAGTTGTACTGCTGCTGGTGCAGGAGTTGCAGTCCTCCAAAGCGCTGGACATTTATTTAGCCGTCAGTCTGCAGCCTGCTCCCGTCTCCAATGGGAGGCCAACAGGATGTTTTGACTCAGCGTCTCCATGTTCCTCCTTCCAAACGCTCTCCAGAGGAAGCCGGGAGAGGTTCATGGAAGAGAGGCAAGAGCCGGCCAAATATTTCCACACAGCCTGGTCAATGGGAGAAGCTGGTGGAGTAAGAGAGGGGATTTCCAGGTGAAAGTGTGGAGCCAATCCATGCTGCTGTTTACACTTGCCAAACAGGATTCAATTCAGGTTTACACAGTGTCCTGTTTCTCGGTGCTTCTCAAATAACCCTCAGACCAGCGAGTCTGCACTCCACGCCACTGGCAGATGTTGTGAGATTAACAGAAACATCTGGATCTTTTGGGGGTGAAGGCTTCAAAGGAAAAGCACTCCATAAAGAATTAACCCGTTTGTGTACACAGGGTTACAGTTCCCTAGCAATCACTCAAAGCAATGGAAACTAGTCACGCAGCTCAGAAACAGGCCCTTCGGCCCATCATGTCAATGCTGACCCCTCAAGCACCTGTGGCGACACACAAGGCCACCGATGCTGGAATCTTAAGTAAGACACAGAGTGCTGGAGGAACTCAGCGGGTCAGGCAGCATCTCTGAAGGGGATAGGCTGACGACGTTTCAGGTCGGGACACTTCTTCAGACTGACAGAATTGGAGGGGAAATGCTGGAGAAAAAAGGAGGCAAAGCCTGGCAAGTGATAGGTGGATACGGGTGAGGGGGTGAACCAGTAAATCTATTGTCTTACCAAATGACACTGAAGAGATGTTGTCTGCCCATTCCCACCACCAACGCTGCCTGACCCTCTGAGTTCCTCCAGCACTTTGTGTTTTATCACGATTCCAGCACCTGCAATTCCTTGTATCTTCCTGTTGACATTGGTGCCGTCTGTGATAGCAGGACCGTGAAGGCCGATAGGCCAGGCTTCATGTTGTATCTCGAAACTGAACTAAACTTCCCAGATACTTCAAGGATCAATTTTAAAAGTAGTGAAAAACTCTGCTGTGAGAAAAGGCCAAGATTCCGTTTAACGAGCAACTGATAGTAGACCCACATTGAAGTGTACATTTACGAATGTAATATGAGTAATAATATATTTATTTGTACAGCACATTTTAAAAACAACTCACGTTGACCAAAGTGCTTCACATCAGTGCAGAAACTAATTTGATACATACAATGTACACAGTCCTAACAATACATACATAAACTGTTTACAGCGCTCCCGTCTGAGGGCCTCAAAAACGCTTGGGAGTAGAAATAGGTTTTGAGTTGTGACTTAAAGGAGTCGATGGTGGGGGCAGTTCTGATGAGGAGAGGGATGCTATTCTACAGTCGAGCGCGGTCACCCCTGAGCTTAAACCTCGACCGCGGGATAGTCAGTAGCCCCAAGTCCACCGACCTGAGGGACCTGGAGGCAGAATGGTGGGTTAGAAGATTTTTGATGTAGGGGAGGGCAAGTCCGTTGAGGGCTTTGTATACGTATAAGAGGAGCTGATTCTGTACCGTAGTTTGCAATAAGTGAGTATATGTTTGATGAGCGAGTGTGTGCAGAGGGACTATCCCCACATACGAACGGTCTCACCCACATCAAACTCTCTCGGTAGAAGGGAACTCTCTAACTAAAGTATCAATGAACTTTGTGGTTTAGATTTGGAAGTTTCAATAGATTTAGATTCTGAGCATTTTCCACATTGAGTAATAGCCAGTTCTCTAAAAGTACTATGTTCATTTTCCATGGCAATTATTTCCCAAATGTCTTTTTTTGTTAAGCGACGCATTCAGTTCCCTCGACTGGTCAGCATTTTTTTCCCACATTAATCCTCTGTATTCAAAGCTTTTTGGTTTATCCCATTTACGTATCTTGTTAATTATCTTAAATTTCCGCACTAATTATCAGCGTGCTGATTAGAGGAAGTCATCTTTCCCTCGAGATCAGAGGATAACGATCAGGACACCCAGGTTGGGTCCAATCTTATCCCTCACCGCTCTACTGAATGAGACTCCCCAACATTCCGTGAACTGATCCCAGCCTCTCTGCAAGTTGGAATGGGAGAACACACAGTGTGAGCTAGTGTTCGTGGGAATTGGAAACTCACAAAGGCCTTTCATTACAGCTGAGGGCAACCTGAGCAATTATAGTCACAGGATGTTTTGGCGTAGAAGGTTGCTTTCAGTAAATGAGTCCATGTAGTCTCTCTTCATGCACAAATGACACCCCTCCCCACCCCTCCCCTCCCCTCCCCTCCCCCCCCTCCCCTCCCCTCCCCTCCCCTCTCCCTCATAGAGTAAGACTGTACCCCACGGAATCAGGCCCTTTAGCCTACCGAGTCCATATCACAACCGATCACACACGAACCCCAATCTCATTCTCCTCACATTCCCATCAGCTTCCCTGAAGATTCTACCACTCACCAACCTAGTGAGGCGTGATTTACAGAGGCCCACACTCCAAAGATGCTTTGATAGACGGTTTGTAGGTTAATTGGCTTGGTATAAATGTAACATTGTCCCTAGTGCGTGTAGGCCAGTGTTAGTGTGCGGGGATCGCTGGTGGGTGCGGACTGCATGGGCCCGTTTACGCGCTGTATCTCTGAACTAAAACTCTGAATCCTCCAACTCCAGGGTTTTCTGGATTGTTGGGAAGTCTGGACAAGGCCAATCAAAGCACAGCAGGAATTAAACTGGAGGGGTGTAGGGAGGAGGAGGTATGGGGTTGACTACACGAGTCTGTCCTTGTCTGCTCTCTCCCCCACCACCAGTGAGAAGGTCAGTGTTGGGCGGTTTGCAGCGGTGGTCATACTGACTGGTGACTTCTCTGTCTTTGCAGTGAATTCAAGTGGCGGAGCCCGGCCCAGCCCAGCCCGGCCCAGCCCAGCCCGGCCCTGCCCAGCCCGGCCCAGCCCGGCCCAGCCCGGCCCAGCCCAGCCCAGGCACCAGCAGTTCAGACAAGGCTCAAACACGCCTCAGACAAAAGAGAACGGAAACCTCTTCAATCAGACCATTCAGAGTATGTGGGCAATGCTGGTTTGTTGAACGTCGCGTGGCAAACTTACAATGGCAACTTGGCATCAAAACAGATCAAGGTTTCAGAGACAAGCGTGCTTTTGATCACCTTCCTCTCCATCAAAGGTTCTTGTGCAGAACTCTGTTAGATCTGGATGTTCATGGGTGACCTGGTCAAAGGGTATTAGGGAGAGACACAGCGACACAGTAGAGCTGCTGCCTCTGGAGAGGGTCCGGTCCAGAGGAGGTTTACAAGAATGATTCCAGGAATGAGTGGGTTAACCTATGAACGTTTGTCGGCACTGGGCCTGTACTCGCTGGTTTAAAAGAATGAGAGGGGACCTCATTGAAACAGACAGAATAGTGAAAGGCCTGGATTAAGTGGATGGGGAGAGGATGTTTCCACTAGTGGGAGAGTCTAGGACCAGAGGTCACAGCCTCAGAATTAAAGGACGGTATTTCAGGTAGGAGATGAGGAGAAATGTCTAGTTAGAGGGTGGTGAATCTGTGGAATTCTTTGCCACAGAATGCTGTGGAGGCCGTCAGTGGATATTCTTAAGGCAGAGATAGATAGATTCTTGATTAGTACGGGTGTCAGGGCTTATGGGGAGAAGGCAGGAGAATGGGGATAGGAGGGAGAGATAGAGATAGTAGACTTGATGGGCCGAATGACCTAATCCTGCTCCTTTCACTTATGATCTTGTGCCTCACGGCACCAGTGACCAAGGTTTGATCCTGACCTCCGGTGCTGTCAGTGTGGAGTTTGCACCATCTCTATATAATTGTCTGGGTTTCCTCCAGGTGCTCTGGTTTCCTCCTACATGCCAATGATTGGCGGTTGGTGGGTTAGTTAGCTGCTGTAAGTTGCCCCTGGAGTGCAGGTGAGTTGTAGAATCTGTGGGAGGTGATGGGGATTGGGAGAAACGGGTTGAGGTAGGAATAATGTGGTCAGCACAGCCTCGTTGGGCCGAAGGGTCTGGTTCCCTGCTCTGTGACTGAGACCCAGTCTCAGATGGATAGTGTGCTGAATGGTAAGAGGGTGTTTGGGGCCGGCATGTGGTTGAGATAACTGTTGCCGAGGGGGATTCCTGGTGAAGTGATTTTATACAAAGCACCGAATCACATTGCCAGGGATTACCAATCGGTGACAAGTGTTGCAGCATCAGCCTGAAGACTCTCCTGCCGCAGAAGCCTCCAAAGTAGGCCGAGGAACGAGAACCAGGAGCTCAGCCCAGAACAGCTTCATACCGTTATATTTGTGTTGCCACCCAACTTAATACAGGGGTCTCCCCTCACTGAGTATGTGACCAAAACTATTGATGTGCAGAAATTTAGCACTGTCTGGGGGGGGAAGAGTGATCACATCACAACCTTGAAAATCACAGGCTTTTTGAGTTTAGTTTACTGTCACTGGTACCGAGGCATGTTGAAACGTTTTTGTTCCGGTCAACAGCCCGTCAACCAATGAAGATAGATACAGAGTGCTGGAGTAACTCAGCGGGTCAGGCAGCATCTCTGGAGAAAAGGAATAGGTGACGTTTCGGCTCACCGCCATGGCCGGCAGCGGTTCAGGGCTTAGCTAGTTTGTGGACAGAGCTGTGTGTATCCCTTGTTCACAGTGGCTAAGTTCCGCACCCCTGGGGCAAAGTCAACACCAGGAGATGTTCACGTCGCGGCTGGTGAAACGCCGTTGTCTCAGTCCGGATCACCGGGATACGACCCCGGAGCCACAGAGGCGTCTGGAGGGGACCCCGGAGCCACAGAGGCGTCTGGAGGGGACCCAGGGGCCATAGTGAGGGGTCGGTGCGGCTGGCGGTCAATAGGGGTGCTGACCGACGGACGAGGACGGAAGTGAGGACGCTGCCGGGGGAAGGAAGAAAGGTGGACCTGGCGTGGAAGGAACTGCCGTGAGGAAGGGTGAAGAACAGTGGACAATTGGGGACCTGGTGTGAGGGGAACTGCCGTGAGGAAGGGTGAAGAACAGTGGAGGATGTGGCGACTACTTGCATACCTTGAGTAGGAGAGCAAAGAATTTCACTGCAACTTCTCACATGTGACAATAAAGCATTCATGCATTCATTCATCAGTCACAACAAGTCTCCAAACACTCAACACACCAACACTGGAAAGGGGGGACTTCATTGAAAAGTACTGAATAGTGAAAGCTTTGGACAGACAGAGTGGATGTGGAGAGGATGTCTCCACTAGTGGGAGACATGGCTGCAATATCCTATTAGCTGCATTGCTCCATAGACATTGTCACCCTGGTTTGGTGGAATGGAGAACTAGAGGTTTAAAGTTAGAGAGGGAAGACTGAATGGGTATCTGAGGGGCGATCTTTTCACGCAGAGTGTGGTGGGCGTATAAAATGAGCTGCCAGAGGAGGTAGTTGAGGCAGGTACAATAACAACATTTAAACAACACTTAGACACATGGATAGGAATGGTAGAGTGGGATTTGGTGCAAATGGGACTAGCTTAGATGGGGCATCTTGGTGGGCATGCAGGAGTTGGGCTGAACGGCCTGTTTCCGTGCTGTCTGATGCAGGCTAGTGTGGTAAAACATCAAGGAGTATAATCTTTCATCCATTATCGCCATTATCATATAATCTTTCATCCATTTAATCCCTTATCGTCAACCAGTGAATTGGCCTCCACTGCCTTCTCCCCATAACCCCCGACACACAAGATCGTAAGGAGGTGATAGGGTAGATGTTGAGTAAAGCACAAAGTGCTGGAGAAACTCAACGGATCAGACAGCATCTGTGGGGACGATGTTTCAGATCAGGAGAAGGGTCCTGACTAGAAATGTCATCTGTACCCTTCCTCCCTCCCCAAATGCTGCCTGACCTGTTGAGTTCCTCCAGCACTTTGTGTTTTGCTGAGGATTCCAGCATCTGTAGTTCATAGTGTCTCCAGGGTAGATGTTGAAATGTTTCAAGTGCTGGAGAGTTATGGACCAAGAGGACTTGGCCAACGTATAAGGGGCCAGTTATTTAAAAATGTGGTGTGTAGAAACGTCTCTCTGAGCGTGGAGAATCGCTGGAACTCTCAAACCACGAGGGTGGACTGATCGGATCATGGGGTATATTTATCTATCTTTAATTGCAGATCTATGTCCCTGACTCATGGTCCCAGACTGCTGGTTCAGGCTTGCCGTTATCTGGTCCAGTAAACTAGCAGCAAAGAGCCTTGGAGCAACGTAGAACAAAGCTAAGAGGCTGGAGACCAGCTTCAAACTGCAGCACCAGGTGACAACTCTGAAGCACAAATGGGAAGAAAAGGGTTAAGGTTGTTGCTGATGTGAATTTTCAACATTTTCTATTTTTTATTTTCATTGCAGTTAAGGTTGCTGTTGGTGGAGCAGACTGGCCCTGTGTGGTTGGGATAAATAGGCTTCATTAACGTGAAGGGGTTTTTATGAATCAGCTCTAGTTCTGCTCAGCCGGTTGTTGCTTCTGGCCAGGTACCAGCAGGGTAATTCCCACTAATTTTCTCCCTGTTTATCCTGTGGGGTTTTCCACCATTTATTTCCTGCCTCCACTTCATCCGGCCTCTGCGGTTCACTAATATCCCACAAGCCGAGAGAGACTGGGCCTACCTGGCCAGGAACTCCATGGATGGCTGTCACTGACCTTACTGGCTGCACTCCCTGCCACTGACAGACTGCGACTGTTAGATGGTACAGAGCAGAACTCTACCTGGTCAACACAAGTAGGTGCAGGAGTAGGCCATTCGGCCCTTCGAGCCAGCACCACCATTCAAATATGATCATGGATGATCATCCAGAATCAGTACCCCATTCCTGCTTACAAATTCATGAGAGGAATTGATCGGGTAGATGCACAGAGCCTTTTACCCAGAGTAGGGGAATCGAGGACCAGAGGACACAGATTCAAGGTGAATGGGAAAAGATTTAATAGGGGTAACCTTTTCACACAAAGGGTGGTGGGTGTATGGAACAAGATGCCAGAGGAGGTAGTTGGGGCTGGGACTTTCTTATCGCTCAAGAAACAGTTAGACAGGTACATGGATTGGACAGGTTTGGAGGGTTATGGACCAAGTGCAGGCAAGTGGGACTAGGGTAGCTGGGACATTGTTGCCAGTGTGGGCGAGATGGGCCAAAGGGCCTGTTTCCACACTGTATTAATCTATGACTATCTCTTGATTCCGTTAGCCCTAAGAGCTGCATCCAACTCTCTCTTGAAATACATCCAGTGAATTGGCCTCCACTGCCTTCTGTGGCAGAGAATTCCACAGATTCACAACTCTCTGGGTGAAAATGTTTTTCCACATCTCAGTCCTAAATGGCCTACCCCTTATTCTTCAAACTGTCACCCCTGGTTCTGGACTCCCCCAACATGCATCGCAAAGATGGACCTTCCTGACCCAGTTACTGGCACAACTCTTCCTCCCAGTCCCCCTGTCCATGGATTGGAACCAAGCAGAGGCGTGGCAGGGACTCGTGGAAGAGAGTCCAGACAGTGTGGGTTTGTATTCCTCAGGATGAGAATAAGGGATGACCTTATTCAAGCACATGTCCATGAGTGATAGGAGCAGAATTAGGCCATTCGGCCCATCAAGTCTACTCCGCCATTCAATCATGGCTGATCTATCTCTCCCTCCTAACCCCAATCTCCTGCCTTCTCCCCATAACCCCCGACACACAAGATCGTAAGGAGGTGATAGGGTAGATGTTGAGTAAAGCACAAAGTGCTGGAGAAACTGAACGGATCAGACAGCATCTGTGGGGACGATGTTTCAGATCAGGAGAAGGGTCCTGACTAGAAATGTCATCTGTGCCCTTCCTCCCTCCCCAAATGCTGCCTGACCTGTTGAGTTCCTCCAGCACTTTGTGTTTTGCTGAAGATTCCAGCATCTGCAGTTCATAGTGTCTCCAGGGTAGATGTTGAGATGTTTCAAGTGCTGGGAGAGTTATGGACCAAGAGGACTTGGCCAACGTATAAGGGGCCAGTTATTTAAAAACGTGGTGTGTAGAAACGTCTCTCAGAGCGTGGAGAATTGCTGGAACTCTCAGCCCACGAGGGTGGACTGATCGGATCATGGGGTATATTTATAGCCGAGATAGAAAGATACGTGAAAAAAATCGAAGAAATAAGGGCTATTATTTGAAGCTTTAAAGGGTGCAGAAATATTTACAGAATGCTGCCTGGAATTGAGAGTATTAGCTACAAGGAGAGGGCGGCCAAGCCTGGATCGTCAGATGCTGAGGGAAGACATGATTAAAGTTTATGAAATTATGAGAGGCGTAGATAGGGTAGACAGTCAGAACCTTTTTCCCATTTTCCTAGAGGGCGTAGTTTTAAGGTGAGAGGGGCAACGTTTAAAGTTGGGCACGGATATTGTGGGCTGAAGGGCCTGTGCCTGTGCTGTACTGTTCTACCGAAGATAGACACAAAATGCTGGAGCAACTCAGCGGGACAGGCAGCATCTCTGGAGAGAAGGAATGGGTGACGTTTCTGGTCGAGACCCTTCTCCACCTGAAACATCACCCATTCCTTCTCTCCACAGATGCTGCCTGTTCAGCTGAGTTACTCCAGCTTTTTGTGTCTATCTTTGGTTTAAACCAGCATCTGTAGTTCCTTCCTACACATTGTACTGTTCTATCTTCTATGAATGTGGTCAATGATTCCATCATCGATGACAAACTCAAAATCTGGGACTGCGCCCGCAAGACTAATTGGACTCCATCTCCCGTGCCTACTGAGCTGATAATCAGTTGATGTAGTTTATACTGGCTCAGTTCAGCAGGAACAGGAGTTCAGTCCCACTTCCAGCAGAGGGCCACTTGGCGAAGCACAACTGGTCTCCAGCGATGCACCTGGTGGCAGTAATGTGGTCTCCCCAGGCAACACACGACTCAACTCCTCACAGCATGGCAGCTTCACAGGAGTTTGAACGGAGGTGCTCAAAATTATCCGGGGTTTTAGTAGAAAAAATGATCAGGATGTTCCCTGGCACGCAACAAAAACTTTGTACACGTGACAACAAATACACTGACTGAAGCAGTCACTCAAACTTAACTCAGGGAGAAATTGGAGAGAAAGGGGATGGGCAGGAAGGGCTGAATGGCCTGTACTGTACAACCCTGTGAATTACTCACTGGCAGATGGTCAAGGCAATGGTTCTCCTTAGAGACCAATCCTCCTCTGTTTATATTTATGTAAAATAGAGTGCATGGTACTTCTTCACAGAGGGTGGGGAACCTGTGGTCTTCTCCACCCCAGAGGAGAAACCCCTTAAAGAATAGGTAGGAAAATAGAAAATAAGTGCAGGAGTAGGCCATTCAGCCCTTCGAGCCAGCACCGCCATCCAAAATCAGTGCCCCGTTCTGGCTTTGTCCCCATATTCCTTGATTCCATTAGCCCCAAGAGCTAAATCCAACTCTCTCTTAGAAACATCCAGTGAGTTGGCCTCCACTGCCTTCTGTGGCAGAGAATTCCACAGATTCACAACTCTCTGGGTGAAAAAGAGATACCTGTTTGAAAGATGGTAGAGTGGAGAGCTCTGTGGAACTGGCAAGAGAAGAGAGATATTGATGCCTGGGACAGATCAGCCATGATCATAGTGGATAGTAGGGTAGGCTAGAGGGGGCGAGCGGCCTACATCCACTCCGATTTCCTCGTGCGTTCATCTATATGTTTGGTCCAGAACATCTCCCCAGCTGAGCTTGGTGGGACACTGAGTCACCTGTGCAGTCTGATTACCCGACAGTGACAGTAGTGTTCCTCCACACGTTATACGTCTGAAACATCCTCGGGTAAACAAACCCAGAATCACAAAGTCGGCTCGACCCATCATCCTCCATATCAGGGCAGGCAAGTTCCTTTTGTTAGCAGGAGTTCCAGGAGCAAGCTGAGCATGAAACTATCCAACTATCTCCTTTAACAAGCGGTCTCCATCGTTCCAAAATGCCTCTTACCCTGATCTTCGGTTGGATGGTTTGATTCTGAAAGACACTGTGGAAATTTAACTGTTTTTTCTTCTTCCTAATAAAAGGTCTTCAAAATAACTATTTTTGGTGAGTTTTTGATTGCACTGGTCAAGCATTCAACACAACACAAACAGGCAGAGCTTACTGCAATCAAGCACTCATTCGCTTCTAGACAGAGTGCCGGAGTAACTCAGCGGGTCAGGCAGCATCTGTGGAGAACATGGATAGGTGACGTTTCAGGTCGTAACCCTTCAGCATCGGAGATGCTCCCTGACCCGCTGAGTTCCTGCAGCATTTAGTGTCTATCTTTGGTATAAAGCAGTATCTGCAGTTCCTTCCTACACACATTCACTTCTCTTATGCAATCCTCTCACTGAGACATTCAACCATTCAGTTCAAGCCCCGATTTGCCCAGACCAGCCCAGGTTAGGTAAGCAGACTAGTCGATGAGCGACAGCCCTGATGACTAATTACTGGGCTGTAATCAACAGTTCTCACACTTGCTTGAAGTTGGTTGATGTTGATGAATGTTTTCCCCAATCCTTGGGGAAGAGACGTGACAGGATCTGACACGTTTGGAGAGACTTTAGGGACGGAGAGGAGAAACGCCACACATTCCTGAACTGTGTCTGATGCAACAACACACTGAAACTAAACCAACGTACAACATAATCCGCGATCTCCAGATGGTTTACAGTAACATTACTGGACAAAACTTGGTCCAAGCAGTGCAGTCTGGTGCAGTCTAGTTTATTGTCACGTGTAAACTGACTGGGAGGGGAGGGAGCTGTGCAATGTGACCCAAGGGCGCATCAAAATAAATGAGAAAGCTACGGATAGCTGGTAGATAGAGTTTGGCTTGCTCCAAGGCCAGGGAGAGGAGGAGGTGGATTGTCTTGAGGACCTGGCAGTTGCTTAGGTCATGTTCACATGGATCCAGGGTCGGGGGATGAAGAATTAAAGGTGAAAGAGGAAAGATTTAATGGGTATCTGAGAGTCAAGGTTTCCACACAGAGGCTGGTGGGTATGTGGAATAAGGTGCCAGAGGAAATATTTGAAGCAGGTTCTGTAACAACATTTAAAATACATTTGGACAGGTACATGGATAGGAAAGGTTTAGAGGGGTATGGGCTAAACGCGGGCCGATGGAACTACTGTAGACGGGGCATGTGGGGATGGGTTGGGCCGAAGGGCCTGTGACTTTAGATCATCACTATGTGGGACATGTCCAGTCATGTCGGCGAGAGTAGTGATCAGACTTGTATTCTCTCGGCGGGTCCAGGCAGCATCTCTGGAGAGAAGGAATGGGTGACGTTTTGGGTTGGGTGTGAAGAAGGGCCTCGACCCGAAACGTCACCCATTCCTTCTCACCACACAAGCTGCCTGTCTCGCTGAGTTATTCCAGCTTTTTGTGTCCATCTTCACTAACTCCTACTGGTTGCCAAAGTGAAATAGAATAGAGCGACACAAAGTTTGCAGACGCTGGAATTTGGAACAAAATATAATCGCTGGGTCAGGCAGCATCTGTGTGTGTGTGTGGGGGGGGGGGGGGGGGGGGGGTTCGGGTCGGGACCTTTCTCTGTTCTAGACTTGGCGATGGAAGTCTAGTCTGATGCTGATGTGACACAGAGCAACAATTGGAGGGTCAGCTCTGGACGTGACTGTAGACAGGGCACAGATCACACAGACAGATACAGAAAATGAGAGGAAACGTGGGTTTAAGGGGCATTCCGGTAACTATTGAGAATAAAACCTAAAAATATTGGAGATTCCGCAGACCCGACAGCGTCTGTGGAGAGAGGGGAAGAGGGGGGAGGGGAGGGGAGGCGATGGGGGTGAGCTGAGTAGTGAGATTAGTAAATAACTTTTCCAACACTTCAGTTCATACTTTGGTTACTAAATCATCTTCAAAGCTCAAATATCATAAACAATAAAGAAGTAAGCTGCCAACTACTAGTCACGAGAGAATCACAAGTGTTGACGAAGGTTATTCAAGGCATTTGAGAAATACAATTGGCAATGGCGTGGGGTTCACATTCGCCATGTGTGTGTCTATTGGAGATAGATCAGGTAGCTGGTCATAGCATCTCTGGAGTAAAGGAATAGGAGACGTACACACAGTCGTGTAGTCACACACACACTCACACACTCACAAGTCACACATACTCAGTCGTGTAGTCACACACACACACATAAATATACATAGTCCAATAGATCCTGAAGAAGGCAGGTGGTTGGACAAAGGCCAGATATGGAAAAAAAAGTTTAATTTAGAGATACTGCATGGAAACAGGCCCTTCGGCCCACCGAGTACCACCGCCCAGCGATCCCACACATTAACACTATCCTACACACAGTAAGGACCATGTACACTTACACCAAGCCATTAACCTATGTACCTGTACCTCTTTGGAGTGTGGGAGGAAACCGAAGGTCTCGGAGAAAACCCTCGCTGGTCAAGGGGAGAAGGTACAAACTGTAGAGACAGCATCGGTAGTCGGGTCTGTGTCACTGCAAGAACTATGAGGCAGCAACTCCACCGCGGCGCCACCGTGCCGCCCTCAGAGGTGTGAATTGTGAATCCAGAGGAAATATTGGAGGGGGGTAGGAACAGGTGCCGATCCAGGTGGGGTACATGGGGGGGGGGGGGGGGGGGAGAGGTTGTTAGAAATTAGCGAAACTGGGAGTATTCAATGTGCATGCTGTAGGGTTGCAATAAATGCATCCACTTTAATGCATCGGACCCCTGCACCCCACATCTCCATGGTGCGTCGAGCCCCACAACCCATGCTCTCTCTCTTTGGGTAAAGACGGTCCTTGTGAATCTCCCGTTGGATTTCAGATGGCGTAAACAGATGAAGGAAAGTTTGAAAGTGCCTCACAGAAGCCTGCAGCAGTTGATTGCTGCCGTGAGTCAGGGCTGGGGAATGCCGGGTTCACCAAGTGTACAGTAATTAAACTTGACAAGTACATCAGCTAGGATATTGTCAGTAAGCTGGTCGCGAGGCTTGCCCAGGGAGGCTGGAATGACGATAATTTTCTTGGCATGGCCTCAGCGTGCAGGACTAGCACCAAAGTGCCCTGAAACATTGCTCTCGGATTATTAATAGCTGACATTTCTGCTCACGGACCACAGAGGAAGCAGCAATTCCTGCCCAGTGTACAGACTTTACTTTCCGGGACGGGAGATTGCAACCTTCACGTGGTCCGCCCTGTTTCGACGAACTCAATAAACCCGGCGTGCACAATGCAGTAAGATCAAATAGAACAAGTTGTCCGATAACTCTAGGCTGTGCACGCCATACGCAAGAAGAAGACTTTACTTTCTCACTGTCAGTGGATGTTGTAGAGGCAAAGGGTTGTGCAACACAGAGACAGGCCCCGGCCCACCTTGTCCATGCTGATAGACACAAAATGCTGGAGTAACTCAGCGGGACAGGAAGCATCTTTGGAGAGAAGGAATAGGTGACATTTCTTCAGACTGGTGGGTCTATGCTGACCATTGATCCCAGCCACCGATCCTATGTCCCTGCGAGATGCGGTTCTAAAGTGAGCAACGTGAGGGTTAAGGCTAGGACCTTTGTCGTCTGTGTTGTGTTGATAATCCCAGCCATCTGTATTGGTGGTGTCATGCAGCATGGAGACAGGCCCTTCGGCCCAATACCCATGCTGTCTAAGATGCTCCATCCACACTAGTCCCACCTGCCGCCGTTTGGCCCGTATCCCTCCAATCCTGCTCTATCATAGTCATGGAGACAGGCCCTTCGACCCAACGTGTCCACGCCGACCAACATGTCCGATCAACACTAGTCCCACCTGCCTGCATTTTCCCATATCCCTCTAAACCCTTTACTATCCAAATACCCGCTAAATGTCTTTTACAATGCTGGCCTTTTAAATACTACCTCAACAACCTCCTCTGGCAGCTCAACTTATTTGTCTTGATTGCATGCAGAGTTTTCCTCGGTATCTCGCTACACAACAACATCCCAACCAGCCTCCACCAAATCCTGTCCGGTGCAATGGGCTGTGCTGTAACTTTCCAAAATGTGGCTGCCCCGGAAATCCGTGTCCACGCTCTGAAGCTGCCGGTGCCGTGATTGACCCAGTGGGGTCCCAGCAGATCGGGTCCCACTGGAGGCCGGGCCAAGCCCCCGGTACCACCACCACTGTGCCCTTCACACACATGTCGCTACCTCTACAGAAGGGCTGCACGGTGGCGCAGCGCTGGAGTTGCTGCCATTCAGCGCCGGAGACCCGGGTTCGATCCCGACTACGGGTGCTGTCTTTAGGGAGTTTGTCCGCTCTCCCTAGGACCTTTGTCCTGCGTGGGTATTTTTCCCGGTGTTCCAGTTTTCTCTCACACTCAAAAGCTTGCATGTTAAATGGGTATAATTGTAAATTGTACCTAGTGTTTGTGTAGGATAGAGTTAATGTGTGGGGATCGCTGGTCGGTGCGGACTCGGTGGGCCGAAGGGTCAGTGGGTGGGTGGGGAGGGGGTTAATTGGTCTGTGGGCTCTCCTTCATCTGTGCAGTTCTTCAATTATCGTTATTGTTGCTCTGAGCTGAGGCAGATGGTAAAAAACAGCAGCTGCAGATTTGTTTGAGAGGAGGAACCAGTGGGAATAAAGGTGGTTGTAAATTAACCCCGCGCTGCCCAAACTGTGAGACATGTTGCCTGATATCCCTCTGCTCACCTCCCACCTCTTGTCTCTCCACGTTCCCCTGTCAGACCTACTTTGCAAGTTGAAATGAAACACTAACGAAATCCCAAGTTCCCAACCAATAATGATGCTGCTCTCTGGAAACTGGAAACAGACAACACAGAGGAGACCCTTCGGCCCATCATGTCTGGATAGATAGACACAAAATAATGGAGTAACTCAGCGGGACAGGCAGCATCTCTGGAGAGAAGGAATGGGTGACGTTTCGGGTCGAGACCCTTCTTCAGTCTGAAGAAGCGTCACCCATTCTTTCTCTCCAGAGATGCTGCCTGTTCCCGCTGAGTAACTCCAGCATTTTTGTGTCTATCTTCGGTTTAAACCAGCATCTGCAGTTCCTCCCTACACACTATGTCTGTGGGACGGAGGGATATGGGCCAAACTCAGTCACATGGGTGGGACCAGTGCAGCTGGGACATGTTGGTGTGTGTGGGCAAGTTGGAAGCAAGGGCCTGATTCCACACTACATAACTCTATGACTCGTTGAGAGCCACTGTAGCTTGGTTTGTAGAGACTGAGGCGGAGAAAGTAACACCACAGAGGGCGTGATCTAAACCAGCCCGGAGATGGCTGGATACCATCACCAGCCAATACCCACGTGGTAATTTGCTTGGAATCAGTTTAGGCTGGTTACCATCCGTCATAGAGTCACGCCACGGAAACAGGCCATTCGGCCCAACTAGGCTATGCTGTCCAACATGCCCCATCTACACTAGTCCCACCTGCCCGCATTTGGCCCATATCCCTCTAAACCTGCCCCACATCCCTCTAAACCCGCCCTGTCCATTTACCTGTGTATTTTTATGTTATTAATTTACCTGCCTCAACTACCTCCTCTGGCAGCTCGTTCCACACACCGACCACCACTCTGTGTGTGACAGCCTCATAGAGAAACCACTTCAGGCACATAAATTGATTGCGGCAGCCCTAGTTTGTCCACCCTTTGGGGAGTTGAATGAGGTTATAATTTGGTGCTCACGTTGATGCTGTTCCCCTTCCCAGGGTTGATGAGATGGAGAGTTCAGTGTCGGGTGAATGGGGGCTGGAGAGTGCCGGAGTAACTCAGCGGGTCAGGCAGCATCTGTGGAGAACATGGATAGGTGACGTTTCGGGTCAGGATCCCTCTTCAGACCGTGAATAAAATAGTCAGCTGGGAGTAGCCCCCAACCCAAGCCCTGACCAAGCTTTCCTACAACTCTGCCAAGCTCCAATGAGCGAGGAATCAAGTGTCAGCCGGCCCGACCCCTTCCTATAGCTCAGGACCTCGAGTCCCGACCACAACCTCTAAATCGTTGACGCTTTGTGGCTGGGTGACTGAAACGGAACACAACGCCAGTGTGGCCTCAGCAACGTCTTGTCCAACGGTGATATATTGTCCCAATCTCTGCCCTCAGTGTCCAGGCAGATGCAGCCAGTGCTCAGGAGGCTGACAATTAGAAAAATCTGCTTTATAACCGGACGAGATTGTTAAACGCGTTCCCTTTGCTGAGAGAGGGGACAAAGGAGAGGCTGCAGCTGTGCAAACAGTTCTCTGGGGGAAGAACAAACAGGCTGGCGTGTAGAAGGGGACAGATATACAGGCATGTCCCGGCCCACTGCCTCACACACAACCCTGGCTGCAAATATGGAGCTGGAGATTGGGATAAACACAACTGCCTCCTTTAACCGAATGAACGAACAGGTCGTACAGCACCAAAACAGGCCCTTCGGCCAAACTTGCCCATGCCGACCATCTACACTAGTCCCACCTGCCTGTGTTTATCCCTCTGAACCTTTCCTGTCCATGTACCTGTCCAAATGTATTTAAAATGTTATTGTACCTGCAATTAACTCTGGCACTTTGTCTCGTGAACACACAGTGTGGGAAAGTTGCCCCCCAGGTTCCCATTCAATGTTTCCCCTCTCACATGAAAACCCATGTTCTCCGGTTCTCGGTTCCCTTAGTCTGGTTAAAAGACTGCGTGCCTTCACCCGATCTCTTCCCTTCATAACTATCCTTTTAGTTCTTATCCTCCAGAGAGAGACTGCAGTTGTTCACTGGACTCGGGCAAGTGTCTGGAAACCACAAACTGCAAATGCTGAAATCTGGAGTGAAAAACCAAAGTGCTGGAAGAACTCAGCAGGTCAGGCGGCATCTGTGGAAAGATGGACATGCGGCGTTTCGGGTCGGGACCCTGCGACACGTGTGACCTGAGAAGTTCAGCTTGCCTCTGTCTCCACAGACGCTGCCGACCCGCTGAGTTCCTGCCGCACATGAGATCCCTTGGCTGCGAGTTCCATCTAGCGGCATCTTATCACAACAGCTCCACACAGAGCTCACACGTCAGGTCAGGTTTACATGTCGTGTCCACAAGTGAAGATTTTTCCGGCGTATCAGAGGCGGAGGAGTCGCTCCACTAGATCAGAGAAAATGTCACCACAGCACTCAGAGAGGACATACAGGCGGGTTTGTTCATTGTTAATGATCAATTAAAAAAGGTGCAATCGCAATGCAGGCCTCCCAATAGTCAGCAGGAGATAGAGGAACAAATATGCAGACAGATTTATGGAAAGTGCAGCAGCATCTAAGGAGCGAAGGAGATAGGCGACGTTTCGGGTCGAGACCCTTCTTCAGAAGGGATCAGGGAAAACGAGAGATATAGACATGTGGAGAGACAATGAGTGAAAGATATGCAAAAAAGTATCGGTGATAAAGGGAACAAGCCATTGTAAGCTGTTTGTGGTGTGAAAATGAGAAGCTGGTGCGACTTGGGTGGGGGGGACTGAGGGAGAGGTGGGACAGCAAGGTTAACTGATAGAGGATTGCAGACAGATGGAAAGAGTTACCATTGGCGACTGACTGGAAATTGCTCCGTTCCAAAGGCTTGGACAGATTAGTTTGGTAGGTGCTTCCAAGAGGATTTTCCAGAAACAGAATGTGGACGGTCCAATCCAAAGGAGAAAATGCTGGACCTTGTGTTGGGAAATGATCCTGGGCAGGTGACGTGTGTCTCAGTGTGAACATATTTTTGATATTTTTTAATCCCAACTCCATAAATTAAGAAATAATTGTGAATAAATCTGAACCTTGGAGGAAGTCACAACATTGGGGTACGGCGATTGTAGGAGCAAGGAGCAGGATTAGGCAGGAGCAAGGAACCCATATTACAAACAAGAGTGTAACTAGGGAGAGGGCAGGGCCGCTCAAAGATAAAGGAGGGGATTTATGCTTGGAGTTAGAGGATGTTGGAGAGATACTAAATGAGTAATTTGCATCTGTACTCACCAAGAAGGACATGGAGCAGAGTGAAGATAGACACAAAATGTTCGACCCAAACCGTCACCCATTCCTTCTCTCCAGAGATGCTGCCTGTCCTGCTGAGTTACTCCAGCATTTTGTGTCTATCTTCAATTTAAACCAGCATCTGCAGTTCCTTCCTACATCTGGAGCATAATGAGATCAGCGTGGGGAATACCAATATGCCAGGGCAGTTTGAGACCAAGGAGGTGGTGTTGGGGCTGTTGAGAGCATTCAGGTGGATAAATCAGGTGGGATTTATGTCTTGTTATTGAAAATGGCATGGGAAGACATTGCTGGTGTCTTCAAAGATTGTTGTATCTCTAGCCCCAGGAGAGGTCCCAGGAGAGTAGTCAATATTATTCCTCCGTTTAGGAAGAGAAGTAGCAATCATCCAGGAAACTACATGCCAGTTTCTTGGTCCTCCAAAATATTCCAAATGGAATTTAAACTGGAGGTGGTGAAGGCAGTGAGCCTCACCAGTGAATGGGAAGCTACAGGAGGGGATACTTAGTGATAAGATTTACTCATGCTTGGATGAAGAGTACAAGCTTAGGGACAGGCAGCATGGCTTTCCCAGTGGCAGGTCATGTCGTAAACATTTAATTTTGGGTTCTTTGAGGAGGTGATTGATGAGGGCAAGACAGTGGATAATGTTGACAAGGACTTTAGTTTAGTTATGCAGCTTTGAAACAGGTCCTTTGGCCCACCGAGTCCGCACCACCCGGAGATCCCTGCACACTAACACTGCCCTACACACACTAGGGCCAATTTCAACATCAATACCAAGTCAATTAACCTAGAAACATGTACGTCCTTGGACTCTTAAGGCATTTGACAAGGTACTCATGGTAAACTGAAACAGAAGATTAAGATGCATGGGATCCAAAGAGACTTGGTCATTTGGATTACGAACTGGCCTCCATAAGCCAGTGGCTTGCAGTGGAAGGTTGATATTCTGGCTGGAGGTCTGCGATCAATGGAATTCCACAGGGAATCTGTGCTGGTCAGGGCATTGCCGATGTGCCAGGAACTATACTTCGACTCTATAAGACCGCGGCAAAGCTGCATTTGGAATATTGTGTGCAGTTCTGGTCGACCCATTATTTGATGGCTATCGAGGCTTTGGAGAAGATACAGAAGAGAGTTACCAGAATGCTGCCTGGATTAGAGGGCATTCACTTTCAGGAGAGGTAGACCAAACTTGGATTGTTTTAGATCAAGTATTGGAGGTTGAGGGGAGACCTAATAGATATAAATGAATAAAATTGAGGGGTAGCTAGGGTAGACAGTCAGTACCTCCCCCAGCCCTCAACAGCCAGATGGGTCCTGACAAAACATAATTTGTCCATTCCCTCCACAAATGCTGCCTGACCTGCTAAGTTCCTCCACACTTATCTCGCTTAAGATTCCAGCCTCTGCAGTTTCTATTCGGTAACGAATGGTTTACACTCACTCTCACCTCCTCCTACATTGATCATGAACAAACATCAGTCAAACCTGTGTCAACTTTTCTCTGCAAAATGTGATTAATTTCCAACAACAGCAACACACGCAGACACATTCACTAATTAGCGGGTTTACTGTGATCACCATACACTGACCAGCGCTTCCCACTGGTGTAACTGGACAGTCTGTCAGGGAGAAACCACGGAATGAATGCAGATAAACATCAACACAGTTGCTTTTTATTGGTGCATGTGGTTTTAGCAATGAAAAAAAGTTTCTGACCTGGTGGTTGAGGGTTTTAAAACAAGTGTTTAAAATTTGAAGATGCAGCTCTGGTTATTTAGTATTAATTCCACAAGGGGGCAGGAGTGGGCAGGCCACCACACTGCAACAGCGGTACCCAGGCCTGGCTTTGGGAGGCAGATGAACACTTGCAACAACATCCTGCGCAAACTGGTAAACTCAAAGTGGGGCGCTGATCCAACAACCATCCGTGCAACTGCCCTAGCCCTGTGCTCCTCCACAGATGAATATGCGTGCTCAAGCTGGAGCCGCTCCCACCACACCAAACTGGTTGACACAGCCCACAACGACACCTGCCGCATTATCACAGGATGCATAAAGACAACGCCAGTCCCGTCCTCTACGCCCTAGCTGGTATTGCCCCCCTCCCCCATATCAGACGATCCATCGTCGCCCAAGACGAGCGGAGAGCACAGGAGATTGATACCAGGCACCCCCTGCACGGACACACAGCACCTCCACCCCGACTGAAATCCAGAGCCAGTTTCTTGCAGACAGTCCCACCTCTCCAGACAACCAAAGAAACAGCAAGGACCAACATCTGGAAAGATGAATGGAACCAGCTCAACACACGAGCCCACGACTGGATGGAGAGAGGAATCGCTCCGACTAAATGCCTCGCCAGCGGGCACGACCTCCCATGGCCAACCTGGAAGACCCTCAACAGATTACGAGTGGAGCAGGGGAGGTGCAAAGCACTTATGAAAGCATGGAACTACCAGGCAGAAGACACATGCAGCTGTGGAGCAGTACAGACAATGTCCCACCTACTGGGGTGTGACGATGCCCCCCAGTGCAGCCCCCAGGACCTGGCTGAACCGACCCGACCAGCTGTGACCTGCGCCAGATACTGGCAGAACAACATCTGAGATTGCAACGGACTCGAAGAAGACCAGTGCTGCCAGCTCAGCACCGACAGACACACTCTGCAGTACAAGCAAGAAGGATCACACAATTGAAGATAGGCACAACATGCAGAGCAACCCGGTGGGACAGGCAGCATCTCTGGAGAGAAGGAATGGGTGACGTTTCTGGTCAAGACCCTTCTTCAGACCAGCTTCCATTGACTCCATCTACACCTCACGCTGCCTCGGCAAGGCCAGTAGCATAATCAAGGACCAGTCTCACCCTGGTCACTCCCTCTTCTCCCCTCTCCCATCGGTCAAGAGGTACAGAAGTGTGAAAAAGCACATCTCCAAATTCAGAGTGTTTCTTCCCATAGAATCATAGAAAATAGGTGCAGGAGCAGGCCATTCGGCACTTCGAGACTGCACCGCCATTCAATATGATCATGGCTGATCATCCAACTCAGTATCCCGTACCTGCCTTCTCTCCATACCCCCTGATCCCTTTAGCCACAAGGGCCACATCCAAGTCGCTCTTACATATAGCCAATGAACTGGCCTCAACTACCTTCTGTGGCAGAGAATTCCACAGACTCACCACTCTGCGTGAAAAAAGATCTTCTCATCTCGGTCCTAAAAGACTTCCCCCTTATCCTTAAACTGTGACCCCTTGTTCTGGACTTCCCCAACATCGGGAACAATTTTTCTGCATCTAGCCTGTCCAACCCCTTAAGAATTTTGTAAGCATCTACAAGATCCCCCCTCAAGCTCCCAAATTCCAGCGAGTACAAGCCGAGTCTATCCAGTCTTTCTTCATATGGAAGTCCTGCCATCCCAGGAATCAGTCTGGTGAACCTTCTCTGTGCTCCCTCCATGGCAAGAATGTCTTTCCTCAGATTAGGAGACCAAAACTGTACGTAATACTCCAGGTGTGGTCTCACCAAGATGCTGTACAACTGCAGTAGAACCTCCCTGCTCTTGTACTCAAATCCTTTTGCTATGAATGCCAACATACCATTCGCTTTCTTCACAGCCTGCTGCACCTGCATGCCTACTTTCAATGACTGGTGTACCATGACACCCAGGTCTCGTTGCATCTCCCCTTTTCCTAATAGGCCACCATTCAGATAATAATCTACCCTCCTGTTTTTGCCGCCAAAGTGGATAACCTCACATTTATCCACATTATACTGCATCTGCCATACATTTGCCCACTCACCCAACCTATCCAAGTCACCTTGCAGCCTCCTAGCATCTTCCTCACACCTAACACTACCCCCCAGGTTAGTGTCATCCACAAACTTGGGGATGTTGCATTCAATTCCCTCGTCCAAATCATTAATATATATTGTAAATAGCTGGGGTCCCAGCACTGAGCCTTGCGGTACCCCACTAGTCACTGCCTGCCATTCTGAAAATGAGCCGTTTACTCCTACTCTTTGCTTCCTGTCTGCCAGCCAATTCTCTATCCACATCAATACTGAACCCCCAATACAGTGTGCTTTAAGTTTGTATGCTAATCTCTTATGTGGGACCTTGTCGAGAGCCTTCTGAAAGTCCAGATATAACACATCCACAGGTTCTCCCTTATCCACTCTACTAGTTACATCCTCAAAAAATTCTATAAGATTCGTCAGACATGATTTACCTTCCATAAATCCATGCTGACTTTGTCCAATGATTTCGCCGCTGTCCAAATGTGCTGCTATCCCATTTTTAATAACTGACTCTAGCATTTTCCCCACTATGTGTTAGACTAATTGGTCTGTAATTCCCCGTTTTCTCTCTCCCTCCCTTCCCAGTTGTTACTGACCACTGAATCATCCCACCACAACCAGAGAGTGGTCCTAACCTCGCACCTACCTCATTGGAGACCCTTCAACTCTAATTGGGCAGTAAAAAAGCTAATGCTCAAGGCCAGAGATCATGGTAGATCATTGGGTTGAAAGGTGCAGTTTTCCTCTCCACAGATGCTGCCCGAATTGCCCACAATTTTGTGGGGATTTAAATTTTAATCCCCTTCTGATCAAAGCTGGCAAGTTGCCTTCATACTGGAGCTTCTCCCTTGTTTGGCGAGTAGTTGTCAAAGTCCGACCCAGATCACCGTTACAGGCATTGTTTGAGCAGAATGCACCACAGCCACGATGTTCCGACTGAAATCCCTTCAATATTCTGAGTCACTTTTATATTTTGAATTCAGTTCCAAGAACTTGCCCCTGATTCCAGTAAGCAGTGTTCAAATACAGAGTGGAGCCAGAGTGTGCAGTTGAAACAGAGACAAATTAACAGTGTGGATCCCCCAGAGATACCAATGTCAAAGGGACTGTCTGAGATTCAATCTAGGAAAGTAGGGCTGACAGGGCAAACCTTTAAATAGACAAAGTGCTGGAGTAACTCAGAGGGTCAGGCAGCATCTCTGAAACGTCACCTATCAGTGTTCTCCAGAGTGCTGGAATAACTGAGCAGGTCAGGCAGCATCTCTCGAGAACGTGGATAGGTGATGTTTTGGGTCAGAAGCCTTCTTCAGACAATTTGAAAATGTTTAAATGTTAGGTTTATAAAACCATAGTGATATTGATAGGGTAGATGGCCTTTGTCCCAGGGTAGTGGAGTCTAAAACCAAGGGGCAGAGGTTTAAGGCAAGGGGTTCCGAGGAGAAGGTGCTTTGAGGGTGTGGATACTTGGAACAAGCTGCCAGAGATTCAGGGTGTTCAAGAAGGAACTGCAGATGCTGGAAAATCAAAGGTAGACAAAAGTGCTGGAGAAACTCAGCAGTTGAGGCTGCATTTATGGAGCAAAGGAAAGAGACAACGTTTCAGGCCGAAACCCTTCTTCAGATTCAGGGTAGTGGGCCAAATGGGATTTGTGGAGATAGGCACCTTGGTCAGTGTGGAAGAGTTGGGTTGAAGGTCTTGAATCCAATGAAAACATGAAGATAGGAAGCAGATACCATGGTTTAAGGGAGATCCAACAGACATTTGCTGTTAGATTGTTCAGGTTTGAAATAGTGATGGACTTGTACCGATACCAGTCTCTTCCTCTGGCAGCTTGTTCCAGATACCCACCACCCTGTGAAAACACCGGACCTGCAGAAACACTTTAAATCTTGCCCCTCTCACCTTAAACATGCCCTCTAGTTTCACGCCCCAACCCTGGGGAAAAAGCTGTCATGCCCTTCATGATTTGTTTTGCCAACCCAACATGTTGACTATTGTCTCACCCTGCCTGCTTTGGTCTTGTGGGTAGAGCTCCAAGCCCTGGCTTGGACACTGACATGCAACAGTTGCATTGGGTGATTGAGGGTTACCTGGCCAGCGTGAATGAGCATGTTCCCACACTGCGACCTGCTGCTGAATACTACCTCAGCCAGCAGTTAACACCTTCAAGTTAAGTTAAGAAGTTGTAAGGCCGGTGAGAATGTTTTCAAGTCCATGGCCATTTCAAGTGAGGCAAGGGTGGTCTGGGCATTTTCCAAAACCCACCAAGTAACAGCATTGGGAGAAGTTGAACTGCCTAAAGCACAACCCTTTTGCTCACCACCTTGTCCCCACAGTTCACATGTGCGTGACACAGCTCAGCTGAAGGTGAACACCACAGCCGATGAGCTGCACACTCCTGACATCGTCCTGAAACTTGCCCCCACAGCTCAGCGGTGTTACCATTACTGCAACTTCATCACCCTCATCCTGCCTTCCTCTTGCTGCAACCTCTCTCCCTCCGACCTCAACCCGAATTACTCCATCTTAACCGAGCTCTGGTCAAGACACAGCCGCACAGAATGGATCAGTTTAGTTTCGAGATAACTCGCGGAAACAGGCCCTTGGGTCCACCGAGTCTGCGCCGACCAGCGATCACCTCATACGCTAGTTCTATCCCGCAAACGAGGGACAATTCACAGAAGCCAATTAACCTACAAACTTGTTTTCAAGAGAGTTAGATTTAGCTCTTAGGGCTATGGGAATCAAGAGGTATGGGAGATAAAAGCAGAACGGGGTACTGATTTTAAATGATCAGCCATGATCATATTGAATGGTAGTGCTGGCTTGAAGGGCCAAATGGCCTACTCCTGCACCTATTTTCTATGTAACTCGTACATGTTTGGAAAGTTGATGGACAAGGTGGGCAAGTCTGATCTTTATTCGAGGGCAGGACATAGTCAAACTCCAAACACATTGAGCAACGTATTGACAAGGCTGGCAGAGCTGCTGCCTCAGCACCATTGACATAGGTTCAATCCTGACCTTGGGTGCTGCCTGCGTAGAGTTTGTATGTTCTCCCTGTGACTACCAGTCGTGTTCAGGTGCTCCACTTTCTTCCCACATCCTAGATGCAAGAGTTGTAAGGTGACGACCACTGTAAATTGGGAATAGTGGGAGCAGGAAACTGGGGCTGATGTCCCATTATGTTAAATAGGTCAGCGTGGGCGGTGGTGTTTCTGTGCTGTCTCTATGGCCATCAGGAGTAGGTGCTCTCTGGGAAATACAGGGGAATACACAAGGTCAAAATGAAGCTAAATGCTGCAGATCCTCAGGTCTGACCCACAAGTGGCCATGCTGTGAATCAATCACTTCCCATTAAAGCATCAACTGCTTTGATCTGTTTTCACACCTTACCTTCCATACCTCTAGACTCTCTCTCCCCCGACGCCCAGTCTGAAGGGTCTCGACACGAAACGTCACCCATTCCTTCTCTCCAGAGATGCTGCCTGCCCCGCTGAGTTACTCCAGTATTTTGTGTCTATCTTCACTGAGTTACTCCAGCATTGTGTCCATCTTTACTGAGTTACTCCAGCACTGTGCGCCCACCTGTCATTAGAGGTTGAGTGTGTGCTGTGTTGTGTTTAGTTTCAGATTTCCAGAATCTGCTGCAGTTTACTTTTGGATTACAAAGTCAAAACTCATGTGACATTAATTTTCATAAAGCCTTTGATGAAGGTGCTGCACACGAGGCTGCTGAACAAGATCAGACCCCGTTGTATTAGAGACAACGCACTAACATGGATGCAAGATTGGCTGACTGGCAGTGGGGAATAAAGGAGTCCTTTTCTGTTTGACTGCCAGCGACGCTCTCCAGAGGTCGGTGTTGGGTCCACCGCTTTGCATGTTAAACTTTGATAATTTTGATGAGGGCTCTGTGGCCAAGTTTGCAGTGAATGTATTGTGCAGTGCAGGAAGTGTTGAGGAAGCAGGGAGTTGACATGAGGACTTGGACAGGTGGGGAAAGTGGGCAAAGAGGTGACAACTGAATACAGCACAGCATGCACATTAGTAGAAGGAATAAGGGCATAGACTATTTTCTAAATAGGGAATGAATTCAAAAAGCTGAGATGCATGGGGATTTGGGAGTGCTGGTGCAGGATTCCCAAAAGCTTAATTTGTAGAATGAGTTAGTGATAAGAAACACAAATGCAATGTTAGCATTAATTTCAAGAGGACTAGGTTATAAAAGCAAGGATGTAATGCTGAAGCTTTATAAAATGCTGGTCTGACACTTGGAATATTGATCAGTTTTGGCCCCCACATCAGAGGAAGAATGTGCTTGTGTGGGTGGCCCAGTGATTTACCAGAATTATCCCAGGGAATTATTGGTTTAAAGTACAAGGAGCATTTGATAGCTCTGGGCCTGGATGAGGGGGATTTGTGTGTGTTGAGTTTAGAGATACATCGTGGAAACAGGCCCTTTGACTTATCGAGTTTACACCGACCAGCAATCCCCGCACATTAACACTATCCTACACACACTCGGGACAATTTAAACCAAGCCAATGAACTGACAAACCTGCACGTCTTTGGAGTGTGGGAGAAAACCAAAGAGCACTGAGAAAACCCACGCGGTCACGGGGAGAACGTGCAAACTCCATAGTCGGGTTTGAACCCGGGACCCTGGCACTGTAAGACAGCAACTACCATTGACCCACGGCCAGGATCTCATTAAAACTTACTGAATAATGAAAGGCATAGAGCGGATGTTTCCAGCAGTGGGAGAGTCTCAGACCAGAGGGCACCGTCTCAGAATAAACAGATGCACCTTTAGAATAGAGAGGAGGAATTTATTTAGCCAGAGGATGGCAAATCTGTGGAATTCATTACCACAGACAGATGTGGAGGCCAAGTCTTTGGGTATTTTTAAAGCAGACATTGACAAGTTCTCGATTAGCAAGGATGTCAAAGGTTATAGGGGAAAAGGCAGGAGGTGAGAGGGAATAATAGATCAGCCATGATTGAATGGCAGAGCAGACTTGATGGGCTGAATGGCCTGTGTCTCGTGAACTTATGCTGACCGACCTCGAACTCGCGTCATGCCAACTCGGGATAAAAGATGACTCACTGCAGTTACAAGAAAATGAACATCCAACAATTTGTCATCTTAATAGGGCTATTTCTCAACAGTGAAACCATTTACAAACTTTAATAAATATCTAACAAAAAATTGAGGATACACTGTACAAAAATCAAGAGCAATTAAAAACTGACCAGCAGCAGTTCTGTTTATCCCTACACTGTGCAGCACATCAAGAGTTCATGAATGACAATCTGCTTGTCCACAAAAGAAATTCAAGTACTACATTACACATACTCCATAAATTAAAGTTTTTTTTTTAAATTTTCATCTTAATTTGACAAATAAAATACTATTTACAAACCATAGTCTTCTTCCCTGAGAATGGGCTCAGTCACAGCACACACAGGTTTACAAAACACACTCGGCTGCTCAGAATGGCTTTATCTGCGACCTTCCTTTTGTTTTTAATTCAAGTTTGGCAGGTTTATGTTGGCAAGATATAGAGATAAAGTGTTGTTCAGAGGTATACAGCAGGAGATTTGGTATAGTTGGGAACATGTGGTCATCCACGGGGTGCTCTGGGAGGTTTTTGGTCAATGTTTTCTGGTCAATTTGGGGTTGGCAAGAGAATAGTTCAAAGGAAGAGGTGGATCTTCTGTGGAGTGTGCCCCAGCTATCACAACAGAATGCCAAGCTATGTCACACCAACTGATGCAGTGTTTCTGACACAATAGGGTTGTTGAGCCAGTCTACAGCATCACTATTTGTGGCAAAGTGTAGATGGCTCCTGATGTGGAGCTGCAGGACATGTACAAGAAGAAAACAAACCCTTAACCAGTGGGTCGGGCAAGAAGAAAACAAGAAAGAGTGCCTGTTCCATTGTGTAGTTACTGTTACACTTGATCACACTTCAGGGAGTTATATCATGAACACTTTAAGGAAACGTGGCCTTATTTAGGGAAATGGTGGTTGGGAAAGGAAAAGGGTTCAGTTCACTGGCTCACACGCAGTTTACAGGAAGCATTACGACAGGACATGAGCTGTTAGAAAATAACTTCAAGAGAAAGGCAAAGTGGGTTGAAGCTCGAGTAAAAATACTGATGGGTGAAACTACCACAGAGGCTGCTTGGGAATGGGACATTCCATTTTGGCACCAAGTGTCGGAGTCACTACCAAGCTGGATAATGAGGGGATGGATGAGAAGGCAGCTCAGTGCACGTTTGTCATCAGAGCCTGTGCAAGATGGGCACTGTCCCGGCCATGGGCTTTATGGCGTAGCCTCGGGAGTGGAAACTCAATGCTGCTCCAGCAGTGAAACACAGCAGGCTTCCTGGTGAGGAACAGCAAGGTTGTGGTAGACATGGAGGAGGGGGAAGGGATGGAGGTCACACAGGACTGACCAAGCTCACGTGACACTGGAGAGCAGAGAATATCGCAGCACGCAGCAGTGACAGTCCCCCACTTCACACCTTTTGTATAAAACAGGGGCCACATTCTGTTATAAATAATTCAACGGCTTCTTCCCACCCTCCCCCACTGCAATAGTAAGCAGGAAATCCCCCCTGTAAACAGGGTGTGCAGCAGAACCTGTCTTTACTAATAACCACACAATTAACTCCTGCCTGTGAAACGCTCGGGGACCCCCAGCTGGGGCATTGTGCACCCCGTATGTTTAGTATCGACAGTCCAGTCTGGCCCCCTCCTACCCACTCCCAACGCCAGAGGCTGGGCAGTCTAGACTGTGCCCATGACGGGGCTCGGACCAGGACTGAACCAGCTCTTCTCCAACATGTTGCACGTGGAATGACTTCAGTTTTGGCTCTTTGCAGAAAGGAGTTCACAGTAACAAAGGAAGACTCGGGAACAGGAGGAACCCTGGATATCAGCCAAAACGTTCTCGAACCAGCATCATCAGCTTCTTCTTTCCCTTGTAAGTCTGTTTGAGGTTGTCGATGAACTGTGTGAATTGTATGTGTCCGTCCTGAGCCATCAGGAAGGTCTCTCGAGCTTTGCTGAGGAACTCGATGAATTCCCCGTAGTGCCTGGGGCTAATGTGGGTCAGGCGAGAGTGTGTGGTGCTGACATAGGCATCGATAGTTGCGTTCAGCAACTGGCAGAGGGGAGCCTTCTCTGTGGACATGAGTTTACCGGAATTCCTGCGGCCAGGAACACCCGGCAGTCCAGGCGCAGACATGGTGCATCTGCGCAAGATGTCTGACAACACAGGGGCACACTGCACACTCTTGATGACCAGTGGCACGATGGCGGCCAGCTCGTTCTTGCCCAGCGAGTGGCTGAGGGAGCAAGCCCACAAGACGTCGGTGATGGCTGGGTGCGTGTCCTGGTTGTACGCCACACTGAGGTGGGACAGGGCCAGGCTGGCCATCTTGTAGGCGCGGATGGGGAAGCCCCTGTGCTCCATGTAGTGAGCGATGGTGAACAGGTGTGAGTAGCTCATCCCTGTGGAAGCAGAGTCAAGCACAATCTGGTACGCGGTTTCAAAGGCTACGTGGTTCTTCTCACAGAGGTTGAGGGCAGACAAGGCGCAGTTCTGAGGATCCTTCATGGTGCACTGCAGTGCCACAGTGCGGGCACAGCTGTCCAATTCCTCACGCTGGCTATAGTCCAGGCTCAGGCGCAAGACGGTGGCATGAGACGTGACTGTGGCAGCGACTATCGTAGTGGCTTCCGTCGGAGTGAAGAGAGAATACCAGTTCTGCATAATATTCATCAAGGCACACACACCTGAAACACAAGAGTTGGACTGTTCAGACTTGGGCAATTCATGCTTTGTTAAAGCAGAGGCAGGTTCTGTTACAAATTATTACTGAGTTAGGGTCCCACAGATAACTGGCCACACGACTCATTGGTGGAAATAGCAGCAGCCAACTACCATCCCACACACACAGCAAGATCCCACAGAACACTCTGCTTGGTTTAATGGCCAACACTTAATGAAATGCAGACCACCCACGCTTTCCAAAGTTACATTTGATCTTTTACATTTCTGGAAAAAAGGCAAAAGGGGGCTTGACTTTCGCAAATAACCCACAAACAGCCCCCCCCCCCCCCCCCCCCGACACTGAAGCACTCCCTCAGCACTGCACTGACGTGTCGGTCTGGATTGAAATTAACCCAAACACAAACTGCAGCCCCTGAGCCACAGCTGGAACTTCAGTGGCATCCTCCATGCCGAGAGCAAGGACATTACGGCTAGTCAGGTTAACTATGGCAATGGAGCTGGATGAGCACACTGAGGAAGCAGGTTCTTTCACATGCAAGCTTGTACCAGCTTACCGACTTCTGTAGCACAGCTCACCAGCCAACGAACCATCTCCCGTCGACGCCAATTCATGGTGGACAATGTCATCCTCATGACCTGCAGAGCAAACACATTCAGTCAAACCCCGGCACCAACATGAACACATTAGTGACAAACAGAATTAAACGGGGTTTCTATTCAACTTGACACAACTGTGCCTTCCTAAGTGGAGCACAATAACTATGGTTTGTACAATCACGGTCTGGTTCTCCACTCCTCACCAAGGGGACATCTGTACCTGGCCAGCCAAGGCCCATAACAATTTTGCAAATTTCATTCCTCTGAACATTGAAGGCAGGCCTCTTAAGCAAACAGTCTGAGAATTGTTATCCCACTCCCTCTATGGCACATATATCCTTTAGGAAGAGTGACCAAAACTGTACACAATAGTCCTGATATGGAATCATCAGTTTTGTAACGTATAAATATAGTAAAACTTAGTGTTGCAGAATCAGTTCTAGTTATGCAGCACAGAAACAGGCCTGGACAAATATGCCAACCCGAAACGTCACCTATCCATGTTCTCCAGAGATGCTGCCTGACCCGCTGAGTTACTCCAGCACTCTGTGAAACGTCACCTATCCATGTTCTCCACAGATGCTGCCTGACCCAATGAGATACTCCAGCATCGTGCCTTTCCTTGATGAACCAGCATCAGCAGTTTCTCGTTCCTACAAGAACAGGCTGTCCAGCCCATTCCATGCAGCCTACACTGATCTCATCTACTTGCATTAGGTCTCTAGACCACAATACAGCAGTAATCAAAGCATGATCATCAATGTAAAACATTGCGATTTATTTCCGAGGAAACAGTTATGAAATGTTTCAGAAAAATATAACCTCAAGTTTTGGCTGTTGTTTTAACTTTCCCTGAAACGTGATCTTCAATATCCTAGAATGCACATAATGTCCTGCAAGGAGTCTCCACTTTATGATGGGACTCAAATCCACTACGATTTAAGAGTCTGAAGAAAGGTCCTCGAGTCTGATGTAGGGTCTCGACCAGAAACGTCACACATTCCTTCTCTCCAGAGTTGCTGCCTGTCCCGCTGAGTTACTCCAGCATTGTGTCTATCTCAGATTCCCACCTAACTGCACACTGCACCCCTCACCCCAGCTGATGCAGAGGTTCCTACCTGTAGCCCGAGCTCCAGAGAGACGTTGAGCAATGTGATGTCAGGTGCACAGTTGGGGGGTGTGGCTGTCTTGCAAGCATCCTGTGCCAGCTTGTAAATGAGGGATGGAGAATGGATGTTCTGTTGAATGGATTCCAACACCACTCGCAGCCACTTCGGGTCTCCTGCAACAATGGGAGGAAACGATCGATTGATCAAACCACAAGTGTCAAAGTAGCTCGTTGCACGGACTCAAGCCTAGATTTTTTACCCAGTGCTTCACATCTGTAGCATTTCATACATGGCCTGATGAAAACACTTGCTTAGACAGTCGGCCTGACTAATCTGTGCCAACCAAGCTGCCCAAATCCTGCATTTGTATAGACCATATCTGTTTGTTCCTTTCACATGTACCTATCAAAATGCTTGACTATACTGTCATCTACCACCTCTTACTGTGGTCTCAACTTCACATGAATAATTTAAAAATCTAAATAGCCGAACCGAGGGGAAAAACGTACTTTTAAGTTTAGTATACTCACAGGATATGGCTGGTGCTGAAAAGCAAGAATTTTTGCCATCTTGAATATCCATCCCCAAGCAGATTTGCTCCATGGAATTAAGATGGCATTGGCATATAACCTACCAAAATATCTTCATTTACTTCCCAGAAACAAGGGTTCTTAAACAATTTCAATCCCCAAAATGTGAGATTTGAAATTGAGTAACTGGATGAAAAGTACAGGGCAATTTGCATCTTATCCACTTTGCCACCATGGCCTTAAATGTCAAGGTCAGTTTATTGTCACATGTACCAGTTAAGGTGCAGTGAAATGGGAGTTAAAGATGGATTCTAAAAACCAGATGCTATGACAAACTTTTAAATAATTCATCACTAAAAGCAATGGTAGAAGTGATTGAGTGTGCCAAATTGACTCCATGTGTTCCAATAAAGCAGGATAATTAGAACTGCACTTAGACTATAACATGGAGACAGTGCCACTGCCACACCCTCCTGATCCAGGAAGACACCAACGCAGAGGAAGGTGCCAGACCACGTCCAAAACTGGAATGGATTGAGCTGAAGTATCATTTGAAGACCATGAAGAACCTCCCACAGTTCTCTGCAATGCAGAACGGTGCAAGGTGAGAATCCCGATTTAACACACCCATTTTCTCAAAATATTAATCCAAAATACTCGCAATGCACCTTAGCATTAAAAGCAGACGTTCAACCCTTCAATCATGCTATTAGTTTAAACAACTCCATAAGAGATTTAAATTAAAGGAAAACTTTCTTTATATATTGGCTTCCAAAACTGGAATAGGAAAATGGCACGAACAGAGCGACTGTGGAACACAGATGACATCACAGCTTTCTCTGCACAAAACCCCATGAATTTCAGCAACTGTTACAAAAGCAGAACACGTAAAGCAGGGGTCTTGAGCTAATTATGTTTTAGGTGGCGAACTACTGGGAAAGAGATAGATGCATTTGGAGGACAGCAGATCCTAATGAACATAGAACTCAGAACAGCGGAACAGGCCATTTGGTCTTGTCTGCGCTGAACAATGCCAAGAACACCACTAATCTACCTGCACACATCGCATACCCCTTCATTTTCTGCATATCCATGCACCTATCCAAAAGTCTTTTAAATGTCACTAACATGTCTGCTTCATTCCGCAGCTCCAGAGCTCTCCCCACCCTCTTAAAAACGTACCCCACACATCTCCTTTAAACTTTGCCCCTCACCTTAAATCTACCCTGGTAATGCCTCAATGTTAGACAGATCTATCAGGTCTCCCTGCAATCTCTGGCAATCCAGAGGAAACAAGCCAAGTCTGTCCAATCTCTCCCTGTAGTTGATATCCTCTAATCCAGCCATCTTTCTGGTAAGCCTCCTCTGCACCCATTCCAAAGCCACCACATCCTTCCTGTAATGGGGTGAGCAGAACTGCACGCAATACTCCAAATGTGGCCTAACCAAAGTCCTATAAAGCTGCATCATCACTTCTTGACTGTTACACTCAATGACCAAGCTATGAAAAGAAGCATACCATATGCCTTCTTTACCACTCTCTGCTTGTGCTGCCACTTTCAGGCAGTTGCAAACTTGGACTCCTATTAATTCCTATAAATAACTCCATAACCAACATAATTTAATTAAATTGCTAAGTATCCAGTCTAAGAGAGAAGATTAATCATTTTAGCTATAAATTACATCAGTTACTCTAAATCTGCATGCTCTATTTTCCTCTTGTAAACACAATCTTAAAGTGCTGTTAGCCGATAATTGAACCTTGAGTAAAACTAGCAGCTACATACGCAACGTAACAAGTGGACACATGTCACTTCAAGCTTCTGCTTTTAAAATGTATTATCAGCAAAAGCACGAGTCAACTTTCCTGTCAAGCGGTGGAACAGGAAGGAAAGGATCCACGAGGCATTCCAGATTTAAAACTGGGTGACTTCTTCCAAAAGCAAACTAGTTATTAATTCTGCACTTTACCCTGGCTTCTGTCGAGGGTACAACCAGCTGACCGGCCCATGGATAGGAAAGTTTAAAAACTAGATTCACCCAAACAAAAACTTAAGCGGCAGCACTCGCAGTGAGTCGCAGACTGAGCAGGGAGGTTCTGCAGGAAGTGCAAATCTACAGCTAAGGAATGTGGTGACAGCCTGGTCACAAGATGGAACAACGCATCATTCCCACAGCTGATGGAGCAGATTCGAACCTTGTCAAAACTGTAGTGGAAGAAAGGTTGGACAGACTGTAGAAACAAGGAACTGCAGATGCAGGTTTATACCAAAAATAGACAAAGTGCTGGAGTAACTCAGCGGGTCAGACAGCACCTCTGAAGAAAAAGGATAGGCGATGTTTCGGGTCAGGGCGGTTCCGATGATTTAGAATTTGAAGAAGGGGTCCGACCTGAAGCATCACTTATCCTTTGTCTCCAGAAATGCTGTCTGACCCGCTGAGTTACTCCAGCACTCTGTGAAACGTCACTTATCCTTTGGCTCCAGAGAAGCTGTCTGACCCGCTGAGTTACTCCAGCACCCTGTGGTCTATGAAAGATTGGACAAGTTTGCTTATTGCCCATCAAGCTTGAGAAATGGCAAAATCATGGTCAACACATGATAAACTAAACCCCTTTTCCCTTGGCCCCTGGTTTTACGCCCCTCATTTAGGATTGAAAATAAACAGTAGAATAATTGGAGACCAGGAACAATGTTTTTGCCAGAGGATGGTAGGGAGAAATGGGAAGAGGCAGAAATGTGTGACATTCACAAAGCTCTTGACATGGACCCTATAAGCATGACCAGCAGTGACACAAAACTAGTGATGAGCATGGGATTACATTGAAAAGCTCTTTCACAACTGACATGGACCACTGGACCAAATGGTTTCCTTCTGCACTGCAGATTTCCTACAATTCTACGAATTTCACCAGCAGTCAAGTTACACAAAGTCCCTGGTTATAGGAACTCACTTGCAGGAAGTTTGTTTCTACATTCAGCTGACTTGTCTTGGAATGAGATTATCAGTTTATTGCATAAGACTACACCAAGACAAGACAAAAAAAAAAACTAGTCCTCTTTTCCAAAACAAAGGTAATGCTTAGATGAGTCAGCATTAGATGGTTTGCTAAAACTTGACAGGTCTTGACATCAGAAGGATTCAACCAAAAGATGTGAACCTGAACACTGATAAAGATTTTAAATTTTCAGCTTTGGTTTCACTCTTCCAAAATTTGGTTTTATTTTACAAGTATTTCCCATTCATGTTAAAATAAATCACTATCATGGGAATGGTTGCTATGAATGTTTTACTTCCAGTGACTGCAGTCACAATAGCAGCTCACCAGAAGGCAGGTGTGGACAGAGAGCTTTAACCAGCCTGTACCTTTTGCAGCTGTTAACATGGTGGATGCCAGCTCACACTGCTGAGTTTCAAGGTGCCCGAGGATGAACCAACGTGGGTAGCGACTGGGATCTACCAACGCCACCAGGTGTGGGTGAGAGCCGTCCGCAGCTGGAGCCATTGATTCCAGCACTGGCAACCTGAGAAAAGAACCGTGACATAATAAATGGCTGCACTTCAACACAGGATTCTACAGACAACCCCCGGCTTGTAACCAAACTCAATGATCAAACATTTGGACACCAGCACTTCCTCAAAGGCACCCTGCTAGTCATCCCAAGGGTAACTGCTTTATCCATTAATCTTCCTTCCAAGCCAACACCGAGCACTCTATATTTTAATGTACCTTGTGTAGAACCTTGATTGAAAGTCTGAACTCAGAGCAAATGCTGATCACTCATCTACTCTGCTTGTTACAACTTCAAACATGATTTGTTTAATATGATTTTCCTTTCATAAATCTAGACTCGCCCTGGTCCTATTATTTTCCATGTATCCTGAGGCAACCTAATAATGGCAATTCTAAGAGCACTTTCCCCTCTAGTCCTGATGTCAGGCTAACAGGAGCACCATGCCAACTTCCTCTCCCCTGTCTTCCCAAAACATTACATTTGCTACCTTCCAGTGTATGCGCAACGTTCCACAATCAATGGGATTCTGGAAGATGACCACAAACCCATCATCTCCACAGCCTTTGCCTTCACACCCTTTGGATATAGGTTATCGCGTCCCGAGGACTTGCAGCCTTTTAATACCATTAACGCTTCATTTTAACCAATTACTGCTCGGAGCTGCTCATTCACCCTATAAGTGTTCACTACCTACACAAGCTTCATGTAGTGTTCTCAGCTTAGTTTACTGTCACATGTACAGTGAAAAGCTTTTGGTGCCTGCTAACCAGTCAGGGGAAAGACAAGGTGTTCGGTTTGATTTCTCTACCGTTTCCTTTGCTTTATGTCAGGCTGTAAGGGAGTTGCATTAATTTAAACCAATCCCTCTCTCGTATGTACTTCTGGAAGCCCCCAACTTGCTACTATTATTGGCAGATTTATCCTTTCATCTAATACTATCCCAAAACCTTCCGATCGCCACTGAACCATTTTGCAACTACAATGCCCTGCCTGCAGACACAATTTAGTTAACAATGTGAGTGCCCAAAACAATTTTGAGCACAAACCCAAAATGATTTTCCAATTCCAGCCCTATCCTGAAGCACAAAAGTAGAAGTCAGCCATGCTGCTTTGGGATATTTAAAAAACTTGAACTTGAAAGCCATTCCCATGAACTAGCTCGATAGTCTGACAACACAGGACATGTGGGAGTCAACTTGCACATTGCAAGGTCCCACAGTGACAAAAACCCTGAAAGGTTTGAGTGATTTTGGATGAGATATCGAGGCTCTGACAGTATAGCTCATCCCAGAACTGTGTGGAAACTTGGGCTGAGGTTAACATGCTCAAGACTGAGGTCAACAGGGTCGAATCACCAACCTTGGTCTCAAACAAGACCTGATCATGGCTCAGTGGTAGGACCAAGATTGCCCATTTACAATGAAGTCACAACTGAACTCTAGCACAACTGGATCAAACTGCTTATTGAGAGATACATTATTCTCTTAATTTTGGTAATAATATTGATTGTTATCCTCCAAGGTTAAATGCAGCATTTTGGGGAGTTCAGTCCACTGTTCAGAGCAGCACATGTAAAGCTGTAAGGAATTGCCTTGCCCAGACTTAGGAACAGCTTTCTCCCCCCCCCCCCCCCCGAACCAATCACCTCTTCTACACCCCATTCCCAGAGGTGCCGCCTCACCCGTTTATTCCATTATCGCACCTTTTTTTTTTAAAAGACTACTTTGGATTGCACTGCAATCTTACACCTTTAATTGAGATTTGTATTTATCATTGTATCTATTACTATGCATGTTGTTCACTCACAGCTTCATGCATACAATTTAATTGCATCCTTGCATACATGACAAACTGATCTGAATCAAACACATTGATGCCCTCTACTCATGTTATGTGATTAAAGTTGAGGATGGAGAGACAGTTGAAAGACATTTAAATAGTTTGTGTTGTATGATTTTAAATTCTATTAAATGTAAGTATTTCACGAGAATTCTACAGACTGATCAAGAACATATTTTGGGGGCAGCTGTGTGGAAGGTGTGTGGTTTGTTAAGGGAAGCCTCTTGGATTATTTAACTAGGTCTGTGGTCACAGAACATTTACTCAGACAGTCACGTAAGGGAACCTACGCAAGATAAGCAGCATCATGACGTTCTATCAGAGAAGTTTCCCTCGTCTCAACAGCCCACAACATTTTGGTGCGACGCCTCAGACTTGCCACAGTGGATGTCAAACTGGGTCACAGAGGCCCCTCTACCCACATCATACCGGTACAGGAAAGGTGTCAGGATTGCCACGTGAGAAGTGGAGGAGCAATATCTCACTGCCCAAAGTATTTAATGCTCTTAAAAAACTATTACAACAAGTAAACTGATGCTTGGAGACCTAGTTTTGTTTATGAAATGGGGTTAGATGAACCAGCGACACCACACAGAAATGTTCCAATTCCCCCACCTAGAGAGACGTTAACTGCCCTCATGGAAACACACCCACGTTACAGAGAATGCTCCATTTCCTTACGTGTCATTTTCCAGGCATAGTGGCAGTTTTATAATCAGCTACAACTCTCAAAGTTTGTGAAGTGTAGAGCTTTGTTTGGTCTTAAAATATACTTGTTGGGCACAATGACTGGATGTTTAATGAGTTGAAGGCTTCCCAGAGCATTTCACTCACCTCATGGCTCTCAGTGACACTTTGTAGGCCAGATCAGGGTCATGAAGCAGGAGAGCTTTGAACAGGTATCTTGCAAAAGTGTGCATGGGAACACTTTCCCTGTGAACAACTTCACCTAGACCACTAAATGGACCTCCTGTGGAAAACAAAGCAGCCAATGTTTAGTCTCCATCTCTGAAGGGAATAGGAAAATAGTTAATAATGTAACAAATATTGAGATCAGCCTGCAGGGTTACTGCATCACATGAGACTATTAGTCAATTCCTGTGTCCCACATAAAATCAAAACCATGACAAGGACATGACTTCCTGGGCTGGAATTGGAAGGGACGCAATTCCATTGCCATTCCTTTCCAATGAACCCAGCTGAAAACAGCAACACATGAGCATTCACCCAACAGCCTGCACAGCAAAAAATACCATCGCAGACCAGACTCTCAAATAGAACTGGCCTTTTAGAGCAAGCGTGAAGGCATTTACATTTACAAGAAGCGGTCTCTTCAAGAGAAGATATGGTGGGGAAATAATAGTTGTCAGACTTGCTGGCTCATAAGACGATTTTGAAATAATGCTATAAAAACCCAAGTCATTTTACAAAAAGATGTCACAATTTAAAGGATCAATGCCCAGAAGCTGCTTGAATTCCACTGTAGATGGTGGCGGTAACTACACAACGATCACCTCCAGAGTTACTGACAATGTTTAGAGTTACTTTGTGGACATCTTGCAACATTTGTACTTTTTGTCTCCCAATTGCCCAGCTGAAGAAATGCCTGGTGTGCAGAGTGACAATCAAGCCAACTCGAAGCATGAAGGCAGGTTTACAAAATTAGCCGAACTGTGCATCTAACACATCACTACACAGGGTACAGGTCAGACCAAGATTAGATTTTCATCTAGCAAAACAAAATGAAGGTCAAGTAATCAAAATAATCAGATCACATTCTGAAGCAGTGTAAAGATGCAAAATGTACTGTGCCCAACCACTGCATTTTCTGCTCTGCGCAAATGTCAGTGTGGTTTTAAGTGGGTTCATGCTAATGCAATGGAAAGGTCGAGGCTAATCGGGGAAAAGATCTCCTCCAACACAAGCATGTATGGCAACTCCATTTTCAGTCGGTAGCAGCAAAGGTTCCAACTCCTTAAAAATATCACACACCCTGCCGGTGGAGTCAAATAGCACAAAGCTCTGGTCTGGCTTACAGCCGAGTGCCAGATTCTGGAACAAAAACCCCTCTGAAGTAATTCATCTAATTAGTTTCTCAATGTTGAGAGACTTGATGTGAAAAAATATCAAAATTGGCCTGATGGGAATTGATGCTTTAATTCTGCACTGAGCCAATAGCCATCCATAATAAGGACCTACAAACCCTTACAGACGTGGAGAGCATCCTGCTGTCATGTCAGGATGGTTGGATGCCAGTGGACCCATTGGGTCAGTGCTGAGACAACTATCAGGCAACCGAACCATGCTACAGTAATCAGAGAGCTATGATCTACCTCATCGGGGACCCTTGGACGATCTGATCGGACTTTACTGGTTTTACCTTGCACTAAACGTCATCCCCTTATCATGTATATAGACACTGCAAATGGCTCAATTTTAATCCTGTATTGTCTTTCTGCCGGCTGGTTAGCATGCAAAAAAAGCTTTTCACTGTACCTCGGTACACGTGTCAATAAACTAAACTGCATTGAGAAGGAGTGGCATGGATGCAGTGAGGTCTAGAGGCAATGGAAGGGATCCTTGCCAACACATTACCCACTGCCTGACACTAGGTTTGGAAGGCCAGGTGGCTCTTGGAAAGTTAAATCGTCATCCTCAGGACAGTCCAGGTTATTCCTTGCAATGCTCCAAAAGAAACGCTAAATTGCAAAGACCCATGGCCTGGAATCAACAAATCATGTCGAAGGCACAGAAATGATACACATGTGATAACCTGAGTAACAGAAGTGATTGTTACAACATCTGTGGAAAGAAATGATTCTGAATCACATTGCTGAAAAAGACAGCATTATGCAATTGGATTGCAAAGCAGATTTATTAAAAACTGGAAAATGTTAGTCAGTAAGTGAAATAGCTGGAAGAATCAACTCAAAATCTCAATAATTTCTCTCTCCACAGGGGATACCCTATCTGCCAAATACCCAACACCATTTTTAATTTCAAATTTTTCAGCTATCAGCCTAAGAAAATAAGCTTCTGTGCCTGATCATTAATTTCAAATGACGAGAACTGGGGAAAATAGTTAACTCAATGCCAGCAACCGTACCATAACTGGACAATGGAAATCTTGGCTGATCCATTGCAGCAGATTCTGACATCCATACCAGTGATTTCCCCAAACCACCGGTGCAAGACGCTAAATGTGGAACAAACTCGACCAGAATTTAAGCATACAGCATGGAAACGGGCGCTTTGGCCCACAAACTCCACGCTAACTAGTGATCACCCTTCTACTGGTTCTTTCTTACACACCAAGGACAATTAAGAACCTAATTAACCTACAAACCTGCACGTCTTTCGTATGTGCGAGTAAGAAAAAGAGCAACGGGAGAACACCCATGTGGTCACCAAAGGTACAAACTTCCTACAAATGGCACCCAGTCAGGATCAAACCGACACCTCTGGCACGACAAGGCAGTGTGCGTCTCAACTGCTGCACCACTGTGCCACCCATATAGGGAGGGGAAACGTAGTGTGCTCTGGTCCAAATCAATTTTGACCATAAGAATGCAGAAAAGCAAGGCAATATGTGTCAATTATTGTGACAGTCAAATTAAATTTCCAACTCATTTACTCGAGTTAACAGCTTGCAATGAATCGTATTTCAGTCTCAGCCTCTAGAGCTTTCCCCACAATCAGCCACTCCATTAACAGCAGCCTCAACATCATGAGGTTAGGCAAGAATGTATAGGGGGCCAAGGTTCAACGTCTTGATCACCACCAGATCTCCAGATGTCCATGGAGCAGACTTGGGCAAGATCACATCCCCATTCACCAGCAGAGAAACAGCTTGCTCATATTGCCCATGCAGACTGAAACTGGCTTGCAGCTAAGAGAAGTGCAATGTGCACAAAGCAGCTTGAGATCAGATTCCAACCTTGAGCAATATGGCGGGGAGCAAATATTAAAACGTCTTAAAAACCTTTTTTACCTTCCAGCAATAAGACAGCTTGCTTTCGCAACACTTGAACAAGTCGTTCATCAAATTCCATTTGCGACAGCATCGACACAAGCTGTTCTTCATTCCGACACACTTTGTCCTGAGCATAGAGGCCTTCTGGCATTAACCGCTGCTGGCCTAATCCTATTAGTGCCACTTCAAGTGCAAGTGCATAGTAAGACTCTCCCGTGTTGCTGCTGCCAGGAACCGGAAAGTGCTGATAGATTGGCTTCCGAATGTCGTTTATTGAATCTGGTAACAGAAAATAGCAATGAGATCATTTACAGCTGAAAAGTTTAATTATCATTCATTTTTGGGTGAAAGTAGAGAAAGCCATTCACACAAATACAATTAAAGACCATGGTGTGTGCATGGAAGAGTGGATGGGGAAGTAACCTCAGCAAACACTGTGTAAAGTGCAGTCAAGGACATGCAGTCATTAAATCGCAGTGAGGGTGCCACACCCCTTGAAACGCAGGACTTCTAGCAGTTCAGACTTCTAGTCAATATGTTATTTAACACAAGCCATCTTGGACTTTCCCTGATGCAAATGTGCTCACATCAATTACATCACATGTGGACACTTGCTAGCAAATATTTCAGAACACAGAAGCTCCATTGAACATCAATACTTTTGCTTCAAACCGTAACCATGTCATCAAAAAGGTTTGAAATGGGAGCATGCCGTTGAGGCCTTTGAATTTACCAGGTCTTTCAAAGAGATCACACTGGTCTCTCAAACACCACTCCTTGCCCCATCTTGACCTGTATCCTTATTCTCAAAGTTCTCCAAATCTCAGCTCTCAATGAAGTCAATGACAGATGCTCCAGCCCCCAATGTTTCACATTTCCAATAATTTACCACCCTGTTAATTTTTCCCTCATGCTAACCCTTAAACCCTAATTTTAAACTTTTGGTTCCCGGTTCTAGCCAGGAGCCCTGTAAATACTCCCACTATCTGCCCCAATTAATCCGATTTTGTGCATTTCAGCCAGGTCACCTCATTTTTCTAAAGCAGGAGTCGGCAGCATACAGCCCCCGGGCCGAATGCAGCCCGCAACACAAAATCATCCGGCGCGCAGGCAGATTTTTCTCCTTGTAATCATCTGGCCCGCCAAGCACAAGCCCCGAGCGTGTGGCCGAGCTCTGGCTGTACCACTTCCTATGCAAAGCCGCCGGCACGGCCTCGCACCTTCTGTGAACACGTTTAAGAAAGAACTACTGTTGCTGGAAAAATCAAAGGCAATGCTGGAGAAACTCAGCAGGTGAGACATGCAAGGATTGCATAAGGCTGCCTCACCCACTGAGTTTCTCCAGCATTTCCGTCTATCTTCTGTGAACACGTGATTTGATGCCTGCCATCCAGGGCAGGATCCATGTGAACACGTGATAGATGTGGCCCGCCATCCGCTCACAGACTTGCGTCCCGGCCCCTGTGCAGAACAAGGTTGCTGACCCTGGTTCTACACCTTAGTGCAGAGGCCATGCCAACTCTTCATATGCTGGGCCTGCTACCCAAGGAAGCAGTCTTCAAATACACGATCGACACAGAAAACTTGAGGAACTCAATGGGTCAGACAGCATCTCTGAAGAAAATGAATAGGTGATGTTTCGAGTCGAGAGCCTTCTTCAGATCTTCTGGCTCAAATGCCCAGATATTCCTTTAAGAGGAATAAACCCAAAATTATACCAATACTCCAGGTGTGGTCTCAGTTCTACTAAAACACTACAAGTTGTCTCCTTGCATGGAACCGAGAGTTGCAGGGAGTGGGACCTTATAGCGGCTGTTATACTAATGAGATAACAATAAGCATTAAAACATCCCAAAAATGCCCAAAACATCTCCACAACAAATTTATAAGCGCAGCAAAACATTCACCAACAAAAATGCATTTTTTTCCCAAGGAATAATCAGATTTAGATCCCAATTCCTTATGGCACCATAGAATCTGCTGTACCTATCCCCATGAAATATTCATAGGAAAGCTTTATGCCGATAGATTTTATAATTTACATATTCAGCTTTGCCTTTGTTCCATTAATGCGCTGCAAGGACAATAGTTGACATGGCCACTGATAACCATCTGATTTATGAAGTGAACAGATGTTACCGCAACTTGCATAGTGACTATTTGGAAAACCTTAAATTACTTCAATTCCATTTTGATGTGTGATACAATGCCAATCCCATTCACTGGGTCTAACAACATTATGTCGGTTGCCACTGTTATTTGCTATTAAAAAGAAAACCTAGTTCTCTGCTTTTGCGAATAATTTGATCAGTTACAGCAGACCTATTGCTGCCCCTCGTTCAAGGTGAACCACAACATTGCATTGGGTGGTGCATTTCTCAGCACGGCTCCACCATAAGCAGGATGCACTTGCTCCACTTCACAGCCTCCCTCCAACAGGATCATCTGTAGCTTCCCACTTACTGCCGTGGCTTCAAGCAGACGACAGCGCAGGTCATGGGCTGAAGCCCACATCTTCAACTCCGGGGACTGAGCATTTACCTGTGAATAACACTGAGCTCTCATCATCCATTTTACAAGCCTCTAGCAACGTTCTGCACAAGCACCCGATCGGATCCAGAGGATGTCCAACCCAGCCTTCCTGATTGGCAATGGCGGTTACACCTTTCTGTAATAGCTCTGGAGAAAAATATACCAGCTATTAAAATCTATTATTTTACATGCAATTCTTCATTCCAGAAGAGCAATTCATTAAAGAAGTATTCTAAGACTATTTTAAAACTTTGGACTTGAATCACACAAAATGGTGCCAGAAATGTGGCGATTTGTGTCTCAGTGTAATCTACTCTTAATTATGATTGCACCCATGTAGAGCAAGATCTTTACTGAACAGTATGCAAAGGAATTTCACTGTATCTAGGTACATGTGGCAATAAAGTACTACTGAACCTCAAGTTCCTCATGCTTGTTAAACACACGACAAAATCAGCTATGTAGTCCAGCTTCTAAAAATCCTTAAAGCTTGTTACTCATCTCAATAGATTTTCTTCATTACAAGGTTTACTCAATTTCCTTCAATAGAAATGTAACAATTTGATGAAATGATCAAACCAAGAATATCTTCCCCAATAAGCAGGCTGGTGATGATTTTAATCGGTACTTTGAGCCAAGAAAGAAAAGGTATTAACTTTGTAGCCTGGGGTCTTTTCCCGTTTGTTTGCGAAAGTGCGACTCATTGCTCTGACCACCTTGTGGCCACCTTACCCTTCTTCTGATGCTTGTATGTTTCCAATTGACGCCTTTTCTGCAACCGGACGGTATTAACAATTGCCACCGCCAAGCGAAGGGATTCCCTGGGGTATCCATGCGATCTCAGCGCATCAACTCTAGCACAAGCAGTCGGAACATGCTCTGTGGAATCACATTGCCAGCAAAGGAATTAATAACATCTCAGAGTTATGTTATTCGACTTACAATACAAACCCCAAACATCTAGCTACACTAAGAATATAAACATTGGGAAAGGGAACAAGGGGATGCAAGATGGAAAACTAAGCTTACTTCTGATACGGAATATAGCTGCGATCTAGAAGAAGACACCTGCATTAATCATGTGCAAATGGAACTGCAAAGTCAAAAGCTGAATAACTGTACCGAACCACAGGGAAGGACTGACCACTAAAATATGGCCGTTTAAAATCATCATGCCACAGACCTGCTGCGCTGCACATTAGGAATGCAGATTGGGAGCTGCAATGCTTAGGACCCGTGCAACAATGATCCATTAGTAGATAAGACATTTTTAAGCAGGCTGCCAATGGGAATTGCATAAAGGGCATTAGCTGTGACAGAGATGACCGAGATTCAGGAGAATAAGTAGCTAGAAAATACAAGCATCTTGCATTGAATATAATAATTTCCTCAGCCTACTTTAAGAGGTAACAGTGCTCTGTAAGGTCAAAGCAACAAACTGAATCTCTGTACAGTCACAGATGTTTTATTTTGCTTATGGGTCGACTACCATTTGACAGTCTGGCAGATCCTTGCCAAGGGGATGAGAGAAAGGAACTGGCTGTTTATGATTCAGTTGACTAACGTATAGGAGGCGGCATTACGCATGAAGTGACCCTGGTGGTACACAAACTACCCATAGATATACCACATTTTACTCAAAGCAATAACCCGCCATTTCTTCAGAAATTAATTTGGGACAATAAGACAATAATAATTCTGTACTCTATTTCTACCCAGTGCACTATCTTGGTTTGATTGTATATGGGTAGACTATTATCAGATTTAATTGGATAGTATACAAACATTTTTCACTGCACCACAGTACACGTCACAATAAACCCCAACATAGTTAACTGTCAATTATTATTTACTCGCACTTAGCCTCAAACATCTTCAGTCGAGTGTAAAGCAAGCAATTTAGTTTTTCCAGTGCAACTGCCTTTGTACATGGCCAGGAGAGGATTTGACATTGTAAACCTGCCATGTAACACAGCACAGTGAATCAGCGGTAGAGTTGCTGCCTTACAACACCAGATCGTGTACAGAGTTTGTACAGTCTCCGTGACCATGTGGGTTTTCCCCTGGTGCTTTGGTTTCCTCCCACATTCCAAAGGTGTGTAGGTTTGTGCGTTAATTGGCTTCAATACATTGGCCCTAGTGTGAAGGATAGAACTGGTGTATTGGTGATCGTTGGTTGGTATGGACTCAGCAGGCGAAAGGGTCTGTTTCCATGCTGTATCTCCAAACTAAACACCACAGATAGTGAGAGCAACACAATTTATTGTAAGTCTACAAGTCATGTACATACCAAGCCAGAGGGGCCGCCCCTGGGAGTCAAACAGTGACCGGTCTCCATCACCCCACTGGTTTGTATAGTTGTCACTGCTGATAATTTTGCGAAGGTGGCAGTCTTTCCAGTCCAGGCCACAGGCTTCTATTGCACGCACAAAAACAGTTCGCCGCAACCCTAGCAGCAAAGAAGGATTCATTTCTCAGTCTGCATTGGTGTGGAATTTCATTAAACACATGCTACATGCAAACCAAAAACACTCGATTCCAAAGACAAACACCACTGAGACCACAAGCTTGCCTGAAACAGTGCAGCCCAAGATTCTCTTCTAATAACCAAGGATTCAAAAAAAATTGATGATGACAGCCCATAGCTCTCTCCAGCTATTACACTGTCCCTCCAATAGCAAATGGATATGGCATAGTAACTTAGTGGCAGCTATCTAGCTCAATTCAGAACCAACGCCATCATGTGCAAGCCCTCAGGCTCACCCCCAAAGGGTGGTTTTCTTGGGAAAAGCAGGAGGGGGTAGAAATAAGACTGCAGCATTCCACAGTCTGCTTGCTGGAACCATGGGGAAACTTTAACATTTGCACAGGATTGTTTCTTAAGAGCTACCTGCTAATATACTTTGAGGGAGGAGGTCCACATGCTGCTTGGAAATTGGTTTCGAAGCGGAGCTCCGGTTTCCAACCAAGAACTGGATGTTCCTAAATTGAATACCTCAGCTGATAAAATATTGAAATATTTGATAAATACCAACCTGTGCCCTACCACGCCTTCCTGTGATTCATAAATACGTAAACACTAATTTAACTTGTTCTGTCCAGTCCACTAACAACTTGTGCTGCCACTTAGTGGGATTGCATATTGCAGGCAAGTCACACTGCTGTGGGCCTCCGGCTCCAGTCTGGAGTCGAGACAGCCATCCCACCTGCCTGCTGCATGTGGTACAGTGCACTTCCCAGGGAGCTGGCCTGTATGGACCTGCAAGCAGCAGGTATTTTTTCCTGCACTTCAAGCCTATCTTGCAGCGGAGGTGGAGGGGAGAGTCATTTCACAAAACCACCTTCACTGGAAGCTGTTCCACATTATCAATCAAGCAGGTTTCGACAGAGCAGAACTAACTGCATTTTTATTGTATTTAGCAATCTCAACCATCCACAGCTACGAATCAGGTTACTTTGAGCTCAAACTATAATCATGAGAAAGTGGTAGCAAAGGTCAAACATTTTCTCGCAGAGATTATCTTTAAATAAAGAGTTTCTGTTGCCACTCGAAGATTTAAAGAGCCTCTGCTTTATGCTAGGAATTTTTTGTTACAAGATTCAACAGCAGTAATTCAGTTTCTTCACAAAACACACTTGAGTGAAAATGTGGGATCCTCAAATTCAAGCCAGGCTGAACGCCGGCCTTGTGGCTGTGCAGGAGCATGAAGCTCAGAAAAGACACTACACCATGCATCAGTTCTCAGCCTAAACCATCTCCCCAGCAGCACACTTCCAATCTCAACCCAGTAATCCTGTAAAACAACAAAGTTATTTGACCTGCTGCCTCAAAGGTCAGTAACTCAACCACACAGTGATGCACCATGCCCCCTTCTGAAAGCATAGCTAACTCCAAAATGTTCTGAAGAGACACTAAAAGTTGAATTAACTCAGCGGGACAGGCAGCATTCCTGGAGAGAAGGAATGGATGACGTTTCAGGTCAAGTCCTTTCTTCAGACTGGGTTCTGTGTACTAAAATGTCTCTGGGCTCTAAGATGTTTTGCTTACTGTAATTGCACTACCCTGCAGAGGAATCCCAACTCAAAGCTCAAAATGCACTCCATGTTCATTGCCCTGAGTTGATGTTCCCTACTATCACTGTTAATGATCACATCTATGAAAGAGTTAAGATGGCCAGGCGTTGATAGGGCAGTCGAGTGCACTGGTGCAATGCTACACTTGATACAGATGCAACGCTACACTTGATACAGTGACCACCTCACTACATAGTTCAAGCATCAGAAAGCCCAATGAGCAGTTCATGCAAAGCAAATGAACAGAGAGTGGTAACACAACCACGGAGGAGTCACGGGAAAACCACCTTGACCCAGGTCAATAATACTTCCACATCAGAACAGCTCACCTTTACCTATTAAAGATATCTGCACAAAAAACAACAATGCAGAGTTGGGACAGACACTGGGGTGGGGAAGGGCAGCTTAAAGTCTAGAATCCAGGGTTGACAGCCCCAACTCAGTCCTGGAAGACAGCTATCATCACCCAGGCTCCATATCACACAAACACCACCCCCTAACTCTGGTCAGCAAGGGGAATATTTGATAACCAAGGCCACAACTCAAAGGAACATTTCATCAGCATCCTCTATGACAAGTCTTGTTTGAATAAAACAATTTCAGAGGGCCAAAAGTTATTTTTTTCCCAATTACTGTTACAATGGAAGGTAAATAGGAAGCTACAACAAATGCAGCAACGGTATTTTTCTGGAAAGTTCCAATACAGCATGCCAAGTACCTTGGTTTCGATTTGAGTTGTGTTGTAGACCAGCTGTGATACTCAGAGTTTCGTTGACATGATTGCCATAGTTACCATCTTCTTGTGGGCAGACATCCATGTTGTTCCACTTCTTCAGAAGCTCGACCCAGCCTGCTTTCTCATCCTGCTTACAATGAGGGTTTAGCACGACACACACCCAGAGAGCACCTGAGGGAGAGGGAGAAGCCACCTATTAACGTGACTGCAATAAAGCTGAACCACTTTGGTGGTGCTGTGTAAACAATAGAGCAAGCACAGTGTGTTACCTCGGGGGAAGTCTGTGCTCGCCTGAAACCTGGCCTGCTGGTTTTCTCAGCTGTTTATTGACATTAAAGAGAAATTTAAACCAGCTAACTACACTAGCACTCACTAACCTCACATGCATTCATGTGACGTGCACCTTTTAAAAGAGTAATGGAAAGGGGTGCGGGGAAAAGATTTTCCATCCAGTGCAAAAGAACCTGATATGGTTAGTATGGTGTGTGAGTGGAACACTCACATTTCTGTCCCCACACCCAGCACCACATTGCTGCAGTCCAGAATAGTTCAATGACAACACGTGAATTACACTCAATATTGCAACACAAAGAGACATCAATAGTGCTCTTGTGGTGTTTTGAGATCGAACTGGTTGAGAAAGCTGTGATTTGACACTATTTAGAGTTGCCAGAGACTGTAGGCAGTGCCAATTTTAATCTGGCTTTGTGTATTCATCAACTTAGATTGTTCACGCAAAACAAAACTAGACTTATAGTCTTTAAAAGCTTCCAGGACTGATGAAAGCTCATTGATGCAAAACATTTGCAGTTTTTCTACCGTTTAATTGCTTAAGCTTCACTTGCTTCCGACAATGTTGCCCAAATTTCCCCTTCCAACTACCAACCTCACACCAATGTAACAGGGGAGTTTCCAAGCTCTATGTTTGGTACAGACTCACACAAGCTCATTCCCTGGCTCACCAATCTGTTCCTGGGAGGTTGAGAATGAGGCCCGAACACCAACAGAATGACAGGCTCTGTTCAACCTCAGTAGGGCAGAATCAACCTTCATATTATATCAGATCTGACACAACTAGCCTAGATGCAGCAATAGATTTTGCCTAAAATAAAGCTGTAGTAACAGTGGGACAGGCAGCATCTCTGGAGAGAAGGAATGGGTGACATTTCAGGGCTAGACCCTTCTTCAGGCATACATTATGCCTGATAAATACTGTGATGCATAATACTCAAAACTGCAATTTCACATGAACTATGACTTTAAACCCCCAAAACGTATTAGTATAGAAACTTCAAAACTAATCTTTAACAGAATCCATTTTGAAGCAGGTTTCAAATGCGTGAAACCTCATTTTGCCTTACATTAGCAAAATAACACTTCTATTTAACTCCAATGGGGAATTGGCTTCTTTTAAATTCACAATGGCTCAATGCAACTTGACTGTCATGTTTTGACATTGAACAAGGAACTGCAGATACTGGTCGACAAAAGAGTGCTGGAGTAACTCAGCCGGTCCAACTGTATCCCTGAAGGATGTGGATAGATGACGTTATGGATCAGGACCTTCTTGGGATTGAAGGTAACAGGGGAGAAAGCTTGAACAGAGGTGGGGACAAGCCTGGCAAGTGTTAGTTAGATACAGGCAAGGTGAGCTGATTGGTAGATGGGTAGACAAAGGCTAGGGGTGAAAATTGAGACAACAGGCTGCCAGTTAAGTGAAATGTGAAGGAAGAGGTTGGGATGTAGGTAGAAGGAGATGGAGAAAAGGGAAAGGGGGGGCAGGATAATGGAAGAAATGAATGCACACCAGAATGGGGCATAGGGATGACTGTACGACATGAACCAAACTTTAAAAGTTCTTAAAACTATTTTATTTCTGTTCCAATCGTCTCTTTAACACTGAACCACACTGTTAATTGGAATATACCTTAACAGGAAATATGCACAACCACCACCAAATATGGTATCCGTACAATTACAGATGATTTTCACATTAACTTATCAATGGGATATCAATTAAAAACCTTTGAGCTGCACCTATCGCAAGTAGGGGCGGGAAGCTGGAGGGAGTTGAAGAAACAGGAAGTGGGCCAAGTGAATACCAGCGCAGACATCATTGGCCTGTTCTGTTACTGAGCCTTTATGTACATTATCCCATATCCCTTCATGCCGTTGAACAGAAATTCATGCAAGATTTCAAAAGACTTGTTTATAGACTTGTAAACCTTTTACTCTCCCCCTACCGACCCAACAAACCCAAGCACTAATAGTCAAAAGTGAAATATTTACCAACACAACTACTTTGAAATATGAAAGGAATTCAAAATGGACTATGGTTTGAAACCAAAGCTTTGAAATGAGGGAAGTGTGCTCTCCAAACACAAGTCACTGACACAGCTCAACAGCGGGCTATGTAAATATGTCTGGTTTGCTAATCTCCTGTGCTGGCTGGGAACAGAGCATGGCATTCCCATACTGGGTGCGGCCAAGAGAGGAACGTCACAGGGCACTGCATAGAAATCCCATCATCCCTGGTTCAAACTCCACCCACCTTCCAAGAGATAACACTGACTGCTACCACAAAAGCAAACTAGTGACAGGATAAAGGGAACAAGCTCATTTCACTATTACATATTCAAAACTTCACTATTTTTATCTCCAGATTTGGCTGCTGAAACTGGCTGTGTAGGGTATTAATGCAAATATTAGATTTAGCTGTTAATCATCTCAATAGTTGTTAAAAAATACATATTAAGTATATTCAAAACTGTAGGATTGTCTCCTTTTCCATTTTGCTTCCTTCCAAAACATGCAGGAGTAACGGCAATACTTAATCATAGCAATAATTATATAATGCCCATTAAATCTCACTAATTTATCTCAATTAAATGCTTTGCCCATTCTGTTGACAGATGTTAATGTTTGTACCAAATTTTTGCTATGGATTATTTGCTGAAGGTTTACTAGTTTATTTGCTTTATTCAATCAGGTTAACTTACATAGCCCTGTGCTTTGCCTCTAAACATCCCACCAGAGTGCCTCTTCCTCCCCTCTCCCCCATCAGGACCATTTGGATTATAGTCTTAATAAATTACAAGCCCAATTCTTCAATTCACCAAGGCTTCAGAATACCCCAACAGACCAATGATACCAATACCCCATGAATTGATTGCTATTCTTCCTACACTGGTCTTTCATCTGCTATCTCATTGACCCTGCACTAATCTACATGCAACTGGTAACCTGTGAATTGAGTTGGAGCAGGATTGGGTCACACCGTCACTCGTGTCCAAGTATAGCAAGGAGCTGAGAACACTCGACTGCTCCTACGCAGAAAATGACTAATGGATTTCTTCCCCACCTCCTCTGTACTCCGCACATTCTTCTCCTGCTCCTGGATATCACCCTTAACCCCACATAGTCAATAAAACGTTCAGCATCCATACTCCTTGCTACAGAGAACATTTGAACCACTAGCTACTGTCCTGTAACTACACAAAGCAACTATTCCTTTTTATTCTCTACTGGAACTTAATGGAGGGGGACAGGTTTAACAAAACCAATGAAATGAGTAAAAGCTGAATCTAATCTTTGCTTTAATACCCGACAGTGCCAGTTCCAGCAGACAATTCTGGACGGAAAAGTCTATGACATAGACTTATAGTCTCTGTAAATTAAAGAAAGATATGAGACTAAATTGACATGGGGATCATCCAATCAATCCTGCTCTCCTTGATTAACATTGTCACTATATGCAGTCACGTTTTCCTCGTGTAAACCATATATCCTGATTTATCCTGCCAGGTATAGCGTCATCACTGACTTGGCCATGCCAGCTGTGGGCATCCTTGTGAAAATGAGAAACAGTTTAACATTCAACTTTGAGAAAGATGGATGACAGCAGAAAACCGACACATACTGGCATCTGATCATTCCTGATCAAGAACCCAAGGTACAATTAATGAAACAGCACGTCACATACTGAGATGGCAAATGCTGCCCTATATTGGTACACTGGTCTCTGCAATGCAGAGAGAGCTTACACAGGCACGAACTGAAGCTGCCACTGGATTCCCATATACGGAAAACAATCCAGTCTTACACCTACAATTCTGTTTTGCCTTAAGATTCCTTTACAACTAACTAAATGATTAAAACAGTCTGTTTTATGCCCATTTAAGTATCTGGTTTAATTACCCTTGCAATTATTGATCAACAAGGAAATTTAAAATCATTGATGGAAGGCTTTCAACCCAAAATAACGATTTACCTTTCTGCAGATGCTGCCCAAGCTACCAAATATTTCCTGCATTCTGTTTTTAATTTAGTTCAATATCCACATTACATAAATATGGATATTGAAGGTGCTCTATGTTTTGACACTGGATGCATGCCCATTTGATGTGTACAATTAACTTAAAAATATTAAATAGACATTACCTTTAAAATATTCACATTTGGCTACAGTTGATGCTGTCACACATAACCACATGTTTGATTCATATGTTCAAGACGTTTGGAGTTAAACTTCCCTCAAGGCACAAGTGAGGTGGCCAAACAGTACACTACAGATGTTAGGGGCTGCTGCATTGTGACATGTGCTCCATCACTAATGCTACGGATTCAAAGTTGTTGATATTGGTAAACCTCAAGATTCCCATGGTATTCGAGAAGCAGGTGCCATACATCAATAATCATTCACTATCATGCCATAGTGCTTAACAATGAAAGATGATTTTTATTCATGATTAATGCTACAAGGGATTATTTCTCACTGATTGATTAAATGTTCTAAGTGAATATTTTCATTCTTACACTTCCATCCCCAATCCTGCAAACGGTTCCAAAGTCCTAATAGTTGGTAGCATGCGTTAGCCTAAAATGTCTATTTAAAATATTAGCAATTTTCTTTCTTGCTGCTGGAACTGCTCATTCCAAGTTAGTGCTTGCTCAGCCAGTACAGTGGCAGCCAAATCAAAGAATTAATTGGAAAAACAAAATCTCTGCTAACTGGCTGGCCAAATTTAAAACTGTTGACATCCAGTACCTAAATAATTTCATGCCTGCTTCAGTTAATCCAATAAAAACAGTAATTCTCAGACAGATTCATCCTCAAAATGCAAAACATGTAGAAGCTGTTGAGCAAAATCTTAAATCTAAAAAATTGCAACGAGGCATTGGAAATTGCATTAAAAAGGAGATACAAGAATCTGCAGATGCTGGTTTGATTGACACAAAGTGCTGCATTAACTTGGTGGGTCATCTTCGCCTGGCCTGCTGAGTTACTGCAGCACAGTCTTCTTTTGGAAAAACCTGCATGCTTATTATGAAGTGCAGCCATTACCTAACTCATCCCACAGTTCTCGGCATTTATCCGTCATGCCCGTCCCCTGTTGTCGCCAGAGAGAGAGCCGTGGGTCTTCCATAAACTGCTCAGTCATGAGTGTCAACATTCGAGCGCCGTTGGAATCCCGCATCCTGAGCATCTCCCGCACCTGTGGGACAACAAACTGGCCGTTGAAACATGCAAACAGCCACGCTGCAAAAAGCCTTCACCATCAACGACAGGCACATGTAATTAGCTATTTGCTACTAAATCACCAGAATGCCACAGGGGTCAATTAAACATGTATTCAGCATCCTTGCATGGTTGATGCGGAACTTGATAAATCAGGATGCGTCTCGGGTTGAGAGCCCCATCGGATAAATAAGCCGATCATCAAAAGTGGGGCTGTGATAATGAAGGTTGGAAGACTTGTGGGAGAACCCAACACTGAAATGCACCAAATGGGGATAAAACTTCATCACTCGTTGATTGATGAAGGTGCCAGAGGCTTGTCAATGCATGTTGGACCATGCACATCAATGCCTTCAATCAAAATCTGACTTTCAAAAGAAAATAAAAACACATTGTAAAAACAAAAAGCTTCCTTAAATTTCTAAGCCGGCAAATGGCCATGTAAACTTCAGCCACCATATAAAGACACCAACCTCAATATCACCTCTGCTCTTTCACATCAATCATTAGCATTGCTGAAAAGTAGCAAGGGCATTGGAGAATAAAATATAGGGACAAAATCAATGAGTTCTATTCCTGCACAAGTGGGGTTTGGAGATGCGAAGGCCTTACCTTGGCAAACATGGAATGCAGCTGCTTGCTTGCTCCGTAGTAGCCACTGATGGACAGCAGCACCTTCACCTGTTCCTGTACCTGCTGCTCATCCAGGTGCCAGCAGTTCACATCATCAATACTCGCACCAGCAGTGGGATCAGGAGCACCTGCATGAAACATGAAAACCCTCATATGTCGTGCTTAGTTTAAACAGAAGATGTATAGGCACGGTGGCACAGCGGTAGAGTTGCTGCCTCACAGCGCCAGAGACCCAGGATTGATCCCGACTCTCGGGTGCTGTCAAATGCTCATCATACATTAACCCAATCATCCCCGGGATCATTCTCATAAACCATCTCTGGACCCTCTCCAACACCAGCACATCGCTCCTCACCAAACCTGCTCACAATACTCCAGATTTGACCAGTGCTGTAAAGTTTCAGCATTGTATCTCTCTTACATTCTAGTCCGCTTGAAATAAAAATAAATGCTAACATTACATTTGCCTTCCTTACTGATTCAACCTGCAGATTAACCTTTTGGGAATCCTGCACCAGCACTCCCAAATCCCCGTGCATCTCTGATTTCTGAATCCTCTCCACATTTAGAAAATAGTCTATGTTTTGATTCCTACTAACAAAGTGCATGACTGCACACTTTGCTCTCCATATTCCATCTGCCACTTTGCACTCTCCCAACCTGTCCAAGTCCTTCTGCAGATACCCTGCTTCCTACCTACCCCTCCAACAGTTTGGCTTTTGCTCAATATTCGAGCATCATCATGCCTCCATCAGACATTAATCTAGTCTCTGCTAACTTAGGCAGGTGATAAAAACTCAAGGGACTATTCAAAATAATTTTGCAGTCTGCTTTCCAAGATTCCTCTTCCTGGGAATAAAACTGACTGGCCTCTATGGGTCAGTATTCCAGAATAATTGCTACATTCACCTCTTCATTCACAATTTCAATGTAATAATGACATTTTCAACACACAGAATTATTTAACTAACTTCCAATAGTACTGAAGAAGGGTTTCGGCCCCAAAGGTTGCCCATTTCCTTTGCTCCATAGATGCTGCTGCACCTGCTGAGTTTCCCCAGCATTTTTGTGTACCTCCAATAGTACTCAGTACATAATGAACCTTAGGCCATTTGGGCCATCTGTTCTGGACCATGTTTATGCCCATTGCAAGCCATTTTCTCTCTATTACATCTAACTTCATTGTATTCTTTATTTCTTATTTATGCAGATGTCCCCAATAGTGCATTTATAGACTAACTTTATGTTATGGCATCCATAATTGTTCAACAGCATGATTTAGAAACAATTTTGTAAGTGGAATTCCAGTTTACATGGATTTGAGAAAATGTGATAAGGAATTGGATTCAACCATTTTCTCTGGAGCCAGGAGATGAACGTCCCAAGATACCCCAAACGTGCAACATATTGATGCTTATAGTGTACGGCAAATAAGACAAATATGTAGTATTTTGAATTCTTATCCCAGTTCAAGGTAGAAGTGACCTGACCAATAACATCACCTGCTCACTCCCCCCAGAGATGCTGCCTGACGTGCCGAGTTCCTTGAGTACATTGATCTTTGTTTTATTTAAGGTAGGTTAAATTCAGGCCATGCTTTAACCACGAGATACGAGATCTTACTGAATTCCGAGCATGAAACGAAAAAACATTTTTATGTATCCCAATCTAAAAATAAATTTCTCATCTGGAGGAGCAAAGGCAGGTAAAGAAACACCCGAAAAGTGAAACAGAAGGTGTATTATAATGACAATGAGCTTACTGTGAAACAGATGTCTAAAGAGTTTTAACAGCTAAAGATCACCTATAAATTACCGATTTGCATTAAAACAGACTTTGTGTGAATACAAGTTATGAAATTTTAATCTAAAACTAACCTGGGGTAAAGTACATGAAACAATACTGCCTTGATCCTTACCATGCACTTGATTAATTTCAGAACAGGAAGATAGAATTTCGTCGGCCAGTTTCTGTGCCGTGGGAAGAACCTCTGTGTGATGGGCCGTGATGAGGTACTGCACAAATTTCTGTAGCTGATCCCGATTCATTTGTGACAATGTCTCTGAGATGGGGAGGCGTAGTTCCACCTGCTGAGCTTTCCGGATACGGTACAGGGAAAGTGCCACGACGTGACCACAGTAGAAGATGTCCTTGTTACCACAGCCACATGTCACTGAGGTAATTTTGCAACGGTCAAAGCTGATGGCGACTTTGTATGTTTTCTCGGGTTCACCCTGGCTGGCTATCTCTGTCACAGTTCCACTCAAATGAAATCCTGAGGGGGGAAAAAAAAAGATTTATTGAAGCAGCTTTCAAATCAGCATTCTCTCTTCAATAACATGCTGAATTGTGGGTTCCAAGGGTTTGCAACCCAATAAAGTTAGAAACTGGGGTACCAATGGAAATAGAACGGAAACAAAACTGACAATTATCCAACCTCAGCTTCAGTAAACGCGCATACAAATAGGATGCAAAGATTTTTGGTAGATTGTTACATCTCCCTGGCCTCTTGTCGTCAAATAGTCTGCCAAGAACGGATGAAGTGAGGTTTGGGCTTGCATCCAGATGTACCCAATGAGAAAGTCTCCCTTCTTTCATTTCACAGGGAGGAATTTGGAGCAATCACATGAGAATGTAGCACAAAGAGAGTCTACATTTTGGGCACCTTGTCACTTTCATAATAGCACTATTTTAATTCAGTTTTGGGGTGACCAGCATCCAAGAGCAGCCCCACATTGCATGGCTATCCCTTTTGCCAGCAGATTTGTGCACCAAAAAAACAGCTTTAAAAACACTGACGCCACGCCAGGGAGACAACACTGGCATCATAAATTTAGACTCGGACACAGATTTCCCAGAATTAGGGTTAAAAACCTGCCAATGTAACGAATTAAAATAGCAAAAAGCACAACATTGCAAAAGTTGACGTTTCTGGCTAGGCTAAACCCATACTAAAAATGTTAAAAATCAGCCCCAAATCTCGACAGAATAAAAACTATTTAAACAGGGATTCCAGTTTAGATATCTTCCAGAAAATCTAGTATTGAAATATTAATTACTCCATAAATATGTAACACCGAACCATAACCTGTCTTTTTGGTTTGGATACCTGTTAGATAGAGTAGTGTACATGGAGTAAATGCTAAAGCTATCCATTGGGGAATTACAAGTAAATTACAGAGTTGGGGAACACTAGGGTTTAGAAATTCAGTGGAAACGAGGCTTAGTTGAGGCCAACAACAATTTAAATATATAAATTGTTAAACTGGGTTTGTTTGCTACAACTTAATTTGAACCGACTCCCAGATAGAGCTGAACAGTACAACCAGCAATACTCAACCCATTCCCAGATTAGGCAAATGCATGCAAGTGAAAAGCCTCGGGAATGGTTCCAAATTTAACATCTCATATACCAAATCAATAGAACCACTGTAATATGTTGGTCTTTAGCAGACATTAAAAATGCAGCCATTAGAAGATGTTAAGGGGAGAGACAGACTAGAACAGAACTGGAATGGTGTTGCATCCCTAGTACCAGGGTCAAGGATGTCCGAGTGGGTGCAGGAAATACGGGGCAAGGCAGACAGCCCAAAGTAGTTGTGCACATCGGTACAAGTGACATGGGTAGAAATAGGGATGCAGTCCAACAGAGCAAATATATGGAGATTGGCAAAAGATTGAAAAGAAGAACCTCGAGGATAGCAACCTCTGGATTACACAGTGTCATGTGCTAGTGAGGACAGGAATTAGATGGGACAAAGCATGGAAGCTAGACTAGTAACCACAACATCTGCAGCATGTTACTGGATGGGGATCCTGAGGAATAAGATCATGTATGTGTGAAGACAAGGATATATTTTATTCCATTATCATGTATCCCTTAAATTTATTCCCTTATCATGTGTCTATACACTGAATGGCTCGATTGTAATCGTGTCTTGTCTTTCTGCTGACTGGTTAGCATGCAACAAAAGCTTTTCACTGTACCTCAGTACATGTGACAATAAACAAAACTAAAACTGAGTAGTATGAAATAGTGACGTTATCAAGTATTACAGCAGGATCTAGATCAGTGGATAACTGGCCATACAAACAGGAAATGGAGCTTAATTCATTCAAGCATTGCACTTTGGGAAAATCAAATCATTGCAAAAATGTCAGTCAGAGCCCTTGGGAGTGTTCTAGAACAGAGGGACTATGAACACTACTTAGTTCCTCAAAAGCAGTGTCTCAGGTAGACAGGATGGTTAAGGAAGATTTTGACACACTGATCTTTAATCAGCACATCATGTGCAGAGGTTGGATGGTTGCAGCAATTCTTCAAGACATTGGTGAGACTAATTGGAGTATTGGGTTTACTTTGGTCACCCTAAAGATGTCATTAAGCTGGAGAGAGAGTGCAAAAAAGATTGAAGGATGTTACCAGGACATAAGGCACAAAACTATAGAGATTGAACAGTCAAGACTTTAATCCTTGCAGGACAGAAGAGCAAGCGGTGATCTTGGTGTATAAAATCATGATTGACGTGGATATAATATGATGATATGAATACGTTTATTGGCCAAGTATTCATATACAAGGAATTTGCCTTGGTGCTCCACCCGCAAGTGACATAGTGACAGTTAGGAATGACACACAAAACTTAAACATTAATAATAAAACATTATCGATTAATCATGTGAATTAAATAAAATACCAGAGCAATAAGAGGCTACAGATTTTTGGTTATTGAGTAGAGCTACTACTAGTGGGAAAAAGCTGTTTCTGTCTGGCTGTGGCAGCTTTGACAGTGAATGGTCTGGCTTTTTCCTCACGGTGAGTGTGTCACAATCTGGATGCCATGGGCTCAAGGTGATGGGAAGCATCTAATATGAACCGGAGGGGCAACTACTTCAGAGGGTCGCACGTGTATGGAATGAGCTCCCATGAAAAGTGGTTGAGACATGTAGAATAATTACATTAAATAATATAATTTAAAAGTCATTTGGACCGGTGCATAGATAGTAATAGTTTAGATGATATGGGTTATGCCAAATGTATTTGGTCATCTTGGACAGCATGGATGAGTCGGGCCAAAGGGCTTATTCACATGATGCATGACTAATACAAATCCTGGAATTAAGCTTTTTCAACCACCAAAGCTTTGTCAACTCATTACCCACCTACAGTCAAGCAAGGCCAACAAAGTCCAGTCACCAGGTATTAAGGGAAGGCTTAAAAACCTTCATAGCACCCTCTAAGTCTCTAAAGGTAACTTGTTCCAGGAAAGAAAGGAGGGAGAAAGGGGAAAAAGCACTGATGTAATTTTCACAAATGCCTCCCTTGTTGAGGAGGTAATTGATGCTGTCAGCTGCGGAGTTGACGCCACTACATTGCACCTCCATCAGCATCATTCCCCGGGAGGAACAGACCCATCCCCAGGCTCTGCTGGAAGCTCATTTTTCCTAATTAGTTTTAATAAATGAATCGATGGCAGACAGATGACACTGGTCTTTAGTTTACTGGACGTCTATTGAGTCGCACTGAGTGCAGTGGGGAGGGAGAGAGAAGCAGGAGTTACACAACCCTTGGGGAGCAATCAATCAGCTGTCTCAGCTCTGTCCAAAGGCAAAAGGTACAATGCAATATTCTCTCCCCTCAGCAGTTGCCAGCACACTGAATTATAGATAAACATGTGCAACTCTACCTACATACAAATTGAGCTATTACATTTCAATGCAGCGTTAACTTCCTGTATATTGGAAAATAGAATGAACTAACAATTGTGGCTTTGGTCTTTAACTATAATATATAGAAACAAGCCCTCATTTTGTGCACATATATTATGTTCCCTGGTCTCAGCTGTTCCAATCAAATTCATAAAGGGAGTCAAAACTCCTATTTTGCAGTTGTCTGCAATAATGGATTACTATGAAAATTCAAATTAATGCATTGTACCTCTGGTTAACACCTTGCCAATTAACCAGCCACTTTTTTTTCTGAAGAATTACTGAAGTCGATCTGTACTGTGTAATCAATTTTAAAGAGTGCACTTTGAATTCTCAGTATAATGTGCAAAATTGATACTTTTGGTTTGCTGTAAACCTGTGACAGTTTCTTTAATGGGCTTTGTATAAAGTAGAGAAAGTGTTAGCAGGACTGAAATTCATTGCAAGCAGACAAGTGCAATGTAGAAGTGGACAGTGTGCTTACTATCACTACTGTATATGCAAAGTGTGAGGCACAGATAGCACAAGTGAAATTCATTCTGACTGACAGTTCCAGTTTACAGTAGTTAATGTCAAGAGTGCACATAATATCTAGCACACATTGCATTTACCAGCTGGCAATGCATTCTACTCCTGCTGTCACTCTGTACAATGCCCACTAAGAGAGTGCATCTCCACTCCATCCTAACAGGCTGTTGGGGAAGAGGGGAAATACACTCAGCAAAGACTTTCAGACTGGTTATGTAACACTCGGGTCTAATGTTTCGACTGTTGCACAGGATTAGGTTTTGTTGCGGACAATAGTAAAGGGAACTACTGTTCATCTGCAATTATCCTTGGCAGCATGAAAGTGTGAGATGCAGGAAGGTCTCAAGCTGCTGCAACTATCCTCCAGCCACTCGACTCAACACCTCAGCAGATCCCCATTCTGTTCTTCTTGGACGGTGAAGAGTTGAAGCAGTTGTTTTCACCTAAATAATTATGTTTTGCCAAATTGTCCATCTCACCAGTTGTTTTTTAATTATAACAGTGCTATTATTTTTGAACAGTAAAACAGTAGAAGGGCATACAATAGTATTTGAGAATTACTCTCCTTTTGGTTACCCTCCCGTCTGAAGAAGGGTCTCGACCCGAAATGTCACCTATTCCTTCGCTCCATAGATGCTGCCTCACCCGCTGAGTTTCTCCAGCATTTTTGTCTACCTCCTTTCGGTTACTTTCATCTTCCTGCAAGTTATTCCCATAAACTTAGCTTCCTGAACATCCTTAAAGGAATGTACAATGACTGAACTACACTGCAACGTGGGCAAGATTGCAGGAGGAAAACGTGTGCAAAATGAGAAACAAGCAAGGAGTTGGAGTATTATTAGACCAGTTAGCTGGGTGACTCCCTTATTCCTATTTAGGAGACCATTCAAACCTAAATGGCTGGCACAGTTGAATAGCTCTGACATCCAACAATGGTACAATAACAGCAGTTAAGACTCATAGACAGGAAAGGTTTAGAAGGTTTCAGACCTAATGCTGGCAAAAGGGACTAGCATAGATGGGAGCATCTTGGTCGACATGGATATGTTGGGCCAAAAAGCACATTTGCTTGCCATATGACACTATGGATTGCAATGCCGAACACCAGTCAGTATGAATTATGCTCAAATCTCTAGAGTTGGACTTAAACATATGACCAAGGAGGTTAACGAACTAATATTCAGCCAAGATAGATCAATGTAGGTTCAGATAAATCAGCACTAATTTGAGCACTGAGGAATCAGCTGTTGAAGCGGGCAGCTCTATAGTTTAACGCTAACATTTCCAATATTTGGATTTGCACAACGATGTGTTGCTGAAAAACAAAGCTTCTTTTAACTTGAACTGGTGCTTTTGTGGCATGTACGAGTTAAATGTCAACTACCCATTTGCTTACGAAAGATTTGATATACAGCATTTAAAAATACCTTGACAATAGCTTTGGCCTTCTCCAATGAGCATTTCTTTCCCTTTAACTCACTTTAAAACACAATTCTTTGCACTATTCACCGACTCAAACATACCGTGTTTGATTTTATGCTCTGGCCAGCGTGCTTATGCAAGCCACCAGTACATACATCTGTCAGCCAGCGCATCTAGGAGTGCTGGTGGAACAGTAGTGTTGCGTGGAAATAAATACAGAGCACAGGAACAGGTAAAGCTTTTAAGCAGTTATCAATCAAACTACTGACATTGTGGAGTTTCCAATGGAAAATGTAATAATTTGATGTCTACAAATGATGTACCTTTTCCTAAACCAAATCGGTCACTAGGCAGAGATGGGTAAACAACGGCCTGATGCCGTCACCTTTCAAGCAATCCCTGCAAGCCCACAAACTGCCGGTGCAAAGCACCATCTCATTTTACATCGCTGAACCAGAAAGTGATCTATGGCCACAAGATATGGTATTCATGTTTAACAGCAAATATCAGGAGATACCGACTGCAATCAGATTTCCAAATCAGGTTTCAAAACAAGTCCATGCAATATTTATAGGTGCAAAAGGGCTGTGCGCTCAAGTGTGCTATTGGGCACTACACACCAAGTCCAAGACGCAAGGGAACCCAAAGCTTCAGACAAATGCATCAGAGTCTCGGCCTGCATCCGGTTCAAGATGAAGTGTCTTGTTGCATCCTAGCCCAACAGAGCACCATGAGAAGCTACAACGGAACTTTGGAATCAGAAAAAAATTCTGACAAATAGGCTTAAAACAAAGTGTATCCTCACTGGCTGCTAATCGATTTGCTAAAAAAGAGAATATTACTACTTATTTTAAGCATGGGCTGAAACCAGATCTGACAAAATGTGCAGATTTTTGCAACATGTAAAAGACCAACAAATCCTTCCAGATTTATGACTGAAAATATTAAATATCATGTACACAGCACAGGTTTATGGTTGCTGGCCTATGGAGGTCACACTATGGCGGGAGAAGCGCAGAACATGCATTCATCAATAGAAACTCAAGAGGTGAAAGATGGCAGCATCAAAGAACAGGATTAGTTAGCACGTCCCCACTGCATGTCCTTGCATGCAGTCATGTTCCCCAAGGAGTCCAAAATATCCAAATTGTCCCCCGAGGAGTCATAACATCCTTTAGAACAAAAAGGCATGTCACTGTTGCGAGCCATATGAAATGACATCCTTCCCTCTCTGGAGGAATGATTTTTTTCTATCAGAGTTGGGATTCCTTTGTCAAGGTTTACTGGAGCTCAACGCCTCTCTGCGCGCTGGTAGTTTAATCAATCAAATTACTTGGAAACTTTATCACACTGACAGAAGGATGGAATTAAATGGACGCACCCCACCTGCCCAACCTTATCATCTGGTGAAAGGACAATAAGGAAACAGTACAGTGAAACGCAAACCATTTGATGCAAACCAATAACACAGCAAATTGAAAAATCTCCATTAATGTACTTTAACAAGTGAAATTGGAGATGTACGAAAATGATTCAGACCTCCAAACAAAATGGCATTTAAATAGTGCAGATGTAAAATTGGTATGGATCAAAATCAAAACAAAAATAACACACCTTCTAGGGTGGAAGCCTTCTTAAAACAAAGAGCTCTTGACTCTTAAAAAAACATTGGATTCTTTGAAACAAATGCAGACACGTGAATAGTAAACAGAAGGTCCAGTCACAGGACATGTTCATCCGCCAATTCCAGTACAAGAGAATTAATTTGGCTCCATTGAAATGAATGCACATGAGCTTCAGTATTGCAGCACAGATTCATAGATGGAGTCCCAGAACAAGTTTAAAATCATTTGCCAATCAACTGGCCAGTCTTCACTAACATCTCCAACCTCTCACTTTAGTCTAGTGTTCCCATCCGCTTCAAACAAACATCCATCATTCCAGTCTCCAAGAAAAATAAACAGATCTTTCTCATTGATGACTGACCAGTAGCTGCAACACCAACCACAGTGCTTTGTAATGTCGGTATGGGCAACATCTGTGCCTGGTTACCACACAATCAGGCCACCGTACAATTTGTATACTGGGGACCAAATCAACAGGGCATCATTTTTCAGTCTTCAGTAGTTCAACCTTATAAAAAGCACCTAAACTTCTGCACTGTGGCCTCAGGACATCTATCTACATCTGGCTGACAAACTAATCCAAATGACTTGCCTGCTATAACTATCAAGACAGATTTGATTTTAGTCAACAATGGCCAGTGAGACTGAAACAAAGACCAGCTCATCTTCTCAATACAAGTTTGTGCCACTCTACCCAATCTCTAAAGTTCTATTTGGTTTGGGAAGGAAAATTAAGCAGTATAGAATCCCAAAGACAACTGAACTCAGTGTATATTTAAACCTACACTACTCAATACCAAATTATAAGTATATCCTTTCAAAGATGGGGATGGGGGAAAATAGAATTATAGTTGGTAGTTGCTCAAGGTGGAAAATAATTCTTACTCCAGTCAGTTAATGGGTGTAAGCAAGTAGAATGTCACATTTCAATTAGTCATGATTGGTTTAGTGTTTTCTTCAATTTCCACATTGCAGATTACTGTACACCCCTATACGTTGTATACAAACCACCCATCGGCAAGAAAGGAAATACCCAGTGAGAGAGTTTAGGCAAGGGGTTAGAAAGATCACAAGGCACATCTCTGGTCTGTTGAGCTGCTGATTTCAGCCAAGAAGCTTCAATTTGGTTTGATAGCCTCAGAAGAGGAATGTGAAGATAGGAATGATGTCCTGCTAACTACCAATGTCTCCATACGATTGCTTATGAATAGTCACTTGATGTTATTTTTAAAAGGCCACCTCTGCAAACTCAACTTTTAGATCAAATGGAGTGTTTGCTAGTTAAAGGAGAGAGAAGAGAAGAGAGACAGGCAGGTCCATGATGGTGGTGGTTAAAACAGCAACAAATAAAGTGAGAATACAGGATGTTAACACAAGTAAGAACAAGCTTGACTGCACAAACGTCAGGTGAAAGGAAAGAAGACAAAAGACTGGCAGCAAGAAAAATGGGACTTTGCAGTCTTCAGAAGAAGATGTTTCTGAAGTGTAACCACAGGAAGAGAAACTGAAGCTTTAAACTGGCTGCAAATTGATAAACAAGGGACTAAGCAAGGCTGCAGACAAACCACCTGCATCATTCCTGGAGCAGGAGTGCATATTGTCATGGTCGTGGTCAACATCTAAAGCTAGATATGCAGGGCCAAGAACCAAGATCTGAAAAATTGCACATTGTTTAAAGAGGTACAGATAAATGCTAAATGTGTACTAAATTGTTTCAATGTCCATGGCAGTGAACTTTCTTGGGACAATAATCAGGAGCAGAATTTGCTATGTAGATTAAGTCAGAATAGGTTTAATAAAGCGAAGCCACATCTAACTGGGAGGCAATTTTGAAGGAACAGGGACAGCTGATAAATGTGGACGTGGCTCGAAAAAGTGCCAGAACATTAATTGAAGTCCATGGAATAAAGAGTACCACAGCTAGAAAACCACTGAAATAAAGTGTGGCAGCGGGATCTTTAATAAACCCATATCAACTTCTCATTCATGGAGCTTATTTTTGGAACCAAAGTGTACAGCAGGTGATTATTAATACATTGGTGTATACTCAAGTGCACAGAGGATAACGTCAAAACTTGCTGATAAATGATAACCAAGGCAGAGAACTTGAGTACAGTAACAAACCTCAAAGGAAGGCTGGCTGAGTACTGGGCTGAATGCAGATGAAATTTAACACCGAGCAATGGACTGTTATATTTTGGTAAGAAAAGCAATCCTAATCCAAAGGGCACATTTCTAAATGTAGTACACAAAATCTGGGGATACACATGCTTGACTGGAGAGGCTGAGCAAGTGGCTAATAAGAGCAAAGGAAAGCGTGAGCCTTCTTGCTCTATCTCTACACAAGGCTGGGGAGGCATCAACCAGAGAAGTGCATCCAGCCTGATACGTTAGGCAGGATGCAAAAGCATTGAGGATGAAGTTTAGCAAATGGATTTCATGGATGATGATGTATGGTTCAGCAGAGAGACAAGCTGGTCTTCTCCTTGGTACCTCAGATTGCAGATGGAATTATTTAAAATCTTGAAAGGAAAAAGTCAAAACACATTGAACAACATTGTTTCCGTTGTCAGATTTGTCAATAGCATCAGCAAAAATACAACTGTTGACTTAAATGATTGGTTAGAATCTGGAAGCAATGGTGAAAGATCGACAAAGAGGGGATTTGCAAGACTATGGGGAAAGGGCTGAACTAGCTGGATTGTTTGAATGGACTCCTGCGTTGCAAGGCCTTGTCCCTTAGGAAATCTTTCCTCCATAGCATCCAATCTCAATTCCCCAAATATCTCAGAAGATGACAGTGGCAGTGTAACTCAGCAGGTCAAACAGCACCTCGGGAGAACACGGATAGCCATGCATCAGGTCGGGACCCTTCTTCAGCTGGGTCACACTGTGTATAGGTTCTACCTTCTGTCCAAGATCAAGAAGCAGAAGCTCCAGACATAGCTGGTTTCTGTATGAAGAAAATAAATGGCAAATGCTGGAGAAACTCCATACATCAGACAACATCTGCGGATGGAATGGATAGGCAGTGTTGTTTTCAGTCAGAACACGGGTTAGAACCTCACTTTCAAAATAGATATGCAGTGCAGAGCTTAACTGCACTTGAACCTTCAACCAAATAACTCCACAGAGGTGACAATCATATCTAATTTAGAGATATATGGGGCTTCTGCAATATGGTTGAACCTTGACCATGAATGGAGTTTGTGTGCACTACAACAATGAGTGTTCTCCAGATCCCCTCGTTTTCTTCCACTTGCCAAATATGTGTGGCTTGTGTTTAATTGGCCATTAGATTGCCCCAATTGTGGAGATGAGCTGCAGACTTCAGTGTGAGGGGAACTGAGAATAAAATGGGATGAAAGTAAATTAATGCTTTCTCACTGGGGACACTGGGCTGAAGAATCTGTTTGTGCTGCATGATTCTTGCACAATTATACTAAAGCCTTTGTTCTCCAAATACATTTTCCCTGAAACATGGACTACAGTTTCCTTATAAATTCACCAATCCCATACTACAAATTCAGAATTAATGTGTTATTTCTACAGTCCGGCCAAAACCATGAGAGATGGTCAAACATAACGATGACCTTCAAAAATTAATTCCAAATGCTCTTGCCTCCAGCAGAACACTCGTTATACCGAGAACTGCAGGGTTTAAATAAAAACGTGTTCTTGAACAAACAGCTAAAGGAAACCGTTTTGCTATTTTAGCTATGACATTTTAATTATGCTCATCCCAATCAATAAAGCCATTGTATTAAAAAAATACTCAAAACTGGGATTATATGTACGCTAAATCAGGAGGGGGGTGATGAGGTATGGAGGGGAGGGGGATTAAGTAGGGAGGGGAGGGTGAGGTAGGGAGATGGGGCGGGGTGAGGTAGGGAGAGGAGAGAGGGATGAGGTAGGGAGGGGAGGGGGATGACGATAGAGGGAGGGGTGAGGGGGCGGGGAGGAAGAGGTATGGAAGGCGTTTCAAAGCTCTCTCCATCTGGCTGGCTTGAAATTTCCTCCTAGCTCCCTGTTAAAACAGCAAACCAAGGAATCAGCTGATGACCTTCCAAAATGCTAATTCTGTCTCCATATGGCTACGCATTTAATACAGTTATCACAACAGTGATGAACACAGGGGCCTCCAACTGAAACCTCATACGTACACATCTCCATCTGAATCGCACTCCCAGCTACAGGGAACACATGCTGTGAAACATTATCCTTCGCACAAGCATGCAACATTTTCCTGCTTCTATTGTCCTCCACAGCCCCATCCACATAAAAACACCTAGAGCTTAGTATAGTTATGCAAAGCCTGGCAAAGACTCCAGACACCTTGCACATTACTCGAGATGTCACTGTGCTTTTTTTGATAGTTCTATCTTTTTAGGCCATGGTGTGTTGCCTATTGTACCCACTAAACTGGCCAATTTATTCTTTGGGGTAAAATGCATAGTAGATAACGTATAATCATCTGCAGCAATAATGTTCGTAAGTCTCATGTAATTCCGAATCAATAACACCACCATTCAGTATCAACTCAATCCACCCCCAACATGTAAATAGTCATGACATCTGCACACATTCTGCAATGTTCAGTCATGATGCCCCAAAATGCAGAGAGCGCAGTAATGTTACTTATAATTCAAAAGATTAAGAATATCCTACTTTTTTTTAAATGTAGGAATTAAACTGGGAGTATCAACAGCCCAGTTCACAGATACTCTTCATGCAGATACTCACTGGTGGAATGGATACAAAACCTAAACTTACGTACTTTGTGTGTGTAGATCTACTGCATAACATTGTTTTCTCAGTTTAGTTTGGTGTTATAGTACAGAAACATGCCTTTCTCCCCACCAAGCCCATGCTGACCAGCAATCACCCTATACACTAGCACCATCCTACACACTAGGGATAATTTACAAATCATACCATTATTCTACAAACCTGTATGTCTTTGGAGTGTGGGAGGAAACTGGAGCACCAGGTAAAAACCCACGCTGTCACAGGGAGAACGTACAAACTCCGTGCTGACAGCACTCATGGTCAAGATCGAATCTGGGACTCTGGTGCTGTAGGGCAGCAACTCCACCGCTGCGCCACAGTGTTGCCCTAAATCTCAGAACTGGCATCCTCGGTATTGTGATATCAGTAAAGACTACGGTCATGAAACTGACAAGACTTAACTGAAGATAGACACAAAAAGCTGGAGTAACTCAGCGGGACAGGCAGCATCTCTGGAGAGAAGGAACGGGTGACATTTTGGGTTGAGACCCTTCTTCAGACTTAAATGATCTTGTCAAAAACCCTCTTCTATAAGTGCTGTGTTTGCAAATATCTCCGGCATCTGTGTTGTGAAAAGTGAGACAACAATACTAAAACAGGGACAGCAGGAAATCCAAGGGATGATCTCAAACCCAAAGTCCAAATGTTCTAAAATGTGTAATAAAACTGTACTCTGCAGTTCAATTGTCTAAGTTAGCATTTACTTGAACTGATTATTTGCTGAATAAATTCAAAAATCATGCTAGCAAAGGATATCTACTCCAATTACACAACATGTCTATGTTTGAACTCCTGAGCTTTGTGGAAGAACAGAAGAATATGCAGGAAGGGAAGTTAGCAAACAAACTAGGCTATGAGGGTTCATTTTATGGTTACTATGGAAACTATTACTACAATTACAAAGTACTATGGAAGCCAGAAATCAAGTTTTTTTTTAACAGCTTCAAGATTAAAGGCAGTAATTAGTTTACATAGCATGTAACACAGAGCAAGGCCTGTGTATGTTCAACATGGAGAGTCCCATCATGCAGCGACTTTAGAATAAAATTTGCAACAATACCAGCAGTACAAGGTGTCAATGAGAAATGATGCATAATCAGGACAGCCACAGTCTGCCTTGAATGTGCTTGGTGAGGAAAGGCAGCCTTTATTTTTAAACTAAAAGCATTATAATGGATCACTTGTATTATGGCAGCGAGAATTCGAAAGAACAAAACAAGTTCCACAGTTTAGTACAGTTGGTACAGTTTAGTTTATTGTCATGTGTATCGAGGTACAGTGAAAAGCTTTTGTTGCGTGCTAACCAGTCAGCGGAAAGACAACACATGATTACAATCCAGCCACTCAGTGTATAGATACACAAGGGAATGGCATTTAGAGCAAGGTAAAGCCAGCAATGTCCAATCAAAGATAGTCCAAGGGTTCACAATGAGGTAGATAGTTGTTCATGACTGCATCCCTAGTTGAGGTAGGACGGTTCAGTTGCCTGCAGGGACAATAACCAGAATCACCAGCTAACACAACAAAAGACAAAAGATCTCCACTAACAATTAGCGTTAGCTTTCATTCACCTAGCAGCAACTTCACTTCAATAGCCCGTTATTCTGGAAGACATCTCAACAGTGAAATAGGTGTGGTGTAGAATACATGCTTGTTCAAAAGCTAGACAGATTTGTTGCATCACTGCTAAACACAGGGTTGGAACTCAGGGACTGACAGCGTGGCCTGAGCCAACAGAGCTGACAGGAACGTTCTAATTCCAAACACATGCCACTGTGCAGTGAACAGCAAAGCTTTCTCTTCAATCTAATCACCAAGTATACAAGATTTATCGTTGATGCAATTTTGTGGATCTCTAAATTTGTGTTATACAAATGCAGGAAACCATCCAGAATTAGATAAAAACAAAACATGGATATTGTACACTAACGAGAAAAGACTGTTAAAATTTAATCAGGTATTTAATTAGGGGAGGCACAGTGGAGCAGTAGCAGAGTTGCTGCCTCATGGTGCCAGAGACACAGGGTCAATCCTGTCTACATGGAGTTTGTACACTCTCCCCATGACCACATGGGCTTTCTCTGGGTGCTCCAGTGGCTGCATATTCACCCTGTAACTCAAGCTTCAATGTCCCAGGGCTATTCTGGCAAATTCCCCTGCACCCTTTCCAACTTAATGACATTCTCCATAGCCGGGCAACCAGAATTGCCAAGTACTCTAAGCATGAGTTCACCATCGACTGGTGCAGCTGTATCTAAGGTAAAGAAATATTTTGGAAGAAGAGCAATGATTTCCATCAGTCTTCCACATTGTGAATGTAATAAAGACAATTAATGTCTGTGTCAAAACAGTGCCATTGTTGTGCATCTGTTAACACAAACAAGGACACAAAAACCTTCAGCCAATTCCATTTAAAATCCTCCAGTTCGTGCAGTGTCAGGCCCATGCAAGCAACCATCAATATTGTTACCTCCAACGAGAGCACGTCATTTCTTTCCACCCCCATTATGTTTGTATGAATTAATAACAAACATCAAAGCATGCCAGAATCTCCACTGCACTAAAATTAACCAACACCAGAAACTGGGATTTAAAATGCACACCTTGCCTCAGAGCTCCCTCTTTGCAAATATTTGGTTTGAAGGCATTATCCATGTTGGAGTTATTTTCCTTGCTACCCATGGATTGCTGACAGGTTTTGCCAGCTTTAGACCACCCAAAGAGAGCTCCACACACAACCAATCCATCAGTGACATCCAGTCATGCAGCCCAGGAGAAATGAGGGAACAATATCTAAACTCACCCACTCAAAAAGGAACCTATCACATTTACAAAATGACCCAGGTGCTGCGACTTGTAAAACGGACAGTTCTGCAGCCGTTAAAGCTGATCGGTGCCAAATCTAAACACTTGTTGTCAAAGCATGTAGGTAATTGCAACACAACAGGACCACCAGACCCACCAAGCTCTTCATAAACAATTAAAAAATATCATCCGAAGTAGACCCAGCTAAATAAACAGTGCAATCCTATTGCTCCATTTTCATGTGGGTGTTAAGTTAATGTGTTTAGGATTTTACAACCCTGACTCCAGTCTCCACTTCAGTCAGAACATTTGATGGAGGGAACTTGTAGTGGTCATGATATTGGTCACTTGGGTCCCTGCTAATATTATTATTATTAAATAAAGGGAAACATTCAGTAATGCTTCCTAGACTTGGGTCAAGTGAAGAGCAGCATCTCAACATCTCTTTACTGGCAGAGTATCTGGCAATGCTAGCCAGTTAAAGAATGCAGAAATAGGAAAGATGGACAAGAGTATTCGACTGTCATGTACATTGGCAAAAAAGGACATTCTTACTGGCTGCATCTCAACAGGCATATTAATCAATACAAATAGACATCAATACAATAAATTGTGGAGGTGGTGGAGGCAAGCGTCTGATGGAAGCAGCTGTTCTTGAACCTGGCGTCAGTTCTGTATCTTATTCTCAACAGTTGCAGCAAGAGAGATATGGCCTTTGATATTAGCTGCCTTTCCTACAGATCCTTTCAATGGTGGGGAGGTAATTACCTGTGATAGACCAGGGAGTATCCACTACTTGCTGCAGCCTTTTTCTTAGGCTTTCAAGTTACCAGACGAGGTTGTAATATGCTGACCCATAGATGTTAGAGTATTGGTACAGCAAATCTAATGGGACAAATGATTGAAATACACATTGGTTGACAACTGTCAGAAAATAAATAGAGAACAAGTGGCATACATGCAACTGTGATTATCAGCTTCAAGAACAGCTTCTCGGCAACTATTGAGTTCTTAAACAATTCACAACACTAACCACTACCTCCAACTATGATCACCTTGGGTCGATAAAAAGCTGTAGTACCTCAGCGGACCAGGCAGCACCTCTGGAGAAAAGGAATAGGTGAGGTTTCGTGTCGAGACCCTTCTTCAGACTTCTCCAGCAATACCGTCTGACCCACTGAGTTACTCCAGCTTTGGACTGCCTTTGGTTGCACTACAGATGGGTTTTGCACCATTATGGTTACACAGTATTATGATTATTAAATAATGGATTGTTGATTACTATATATTTATCCATGTTAGTATGTTAATGGGACTGTTAAACTGCAGGACAAAGGAATTTAATTGCAGTTATTTATGGCAATTAAACACTACAATACATTGCATCAATACAATCCACAATGAGGAACTGAAGCTCAATTTTAAGTACTTTTGGTGTGGCAATACGGTATATTTGACGTCTGTTGGGATTTAGTCTTTAAAATTTCTTAAAATAATGGCACTACTACAAATTTTAGTTGGGGATTTCTATATTCTAATTGAGGAAATTCAACAATTTGAAACAAATTAGAAAGTCTGCAAAACATAACCAACTACTTAAAACCATCCAATAAGCAGGAACATTTCTCCAACAACTATTGTAGATTGCAGGATTGTATGGCACATTGTGTAGGAAGGAACTGCAGATGCTGGTTTAAATTGAAAATGGACATTAAAAAGTTGGAGTAACTCAGCAGGACAGGGAGCATCTCTGGAGAGAAGGAATGGGTCTGAAGATGGGTCTCGACCCAAAACGTCATCCATTCCTTCTCTCCAGAGATGCTGCCTGTCCTGCTGAGTTAATCCAGCTTCATTGACATGACTTAAACTTGCATCCTAATTTTGTAGACATTTGTCTCTGGAACATTCACTTAGTTTTACCAATGAGCAAGTGTAAAAGGCAACAGCTAATCTTTTCAACTTCTTGAACCTACTCCACTTTCCACCAGTGAATGCTTGTTAGTAATAAACATGCCCGGCAGACTTGCATTAGAAGTTTAACCTCGACTACTGTATATTTAAACAGCCATTTGTACAAATACAGAATGGATATTTTCCCTTTGCTGACATTCCTGCTAATTTCTTATACCACTACAACCCAGCAATACAAGCACAATCAGTGGACATAAAAGTAGATTAAAGTTAATCGTGAAACTGAATATTACAACTTAATTCATCAATATTTACCAAGAAAGATTCTAAATAGTTCACTTTTTATTTGTGACACGATTCCCTGTTCCAAGAACTCCACAGAAAGAAATTCCCAGCTGCACAAACAAGGACAAAATGCAATATGATACTAGTTACAAATACAGGCCTAAACCATCTCCATGCTACCTGTTCTTGTTACGTACATGACACTGGAAGTGGAAGGATTCATGTAATTGCTTTGCTTTTTAGAGTCCTTCCAATATTTGGTATTTTGGAATGATAGAAGGCTTCTCTTTAGTTTAGTTTAGTGATGGTGTGGAAACAGGCCCTTTGGCCCACCAAGGCAGTGCCAATCAACAATCACCCATACACTAGTTCCATGTTTCCTGGTTTCTCATCTACACACTAGGGCCAATTTACAAAAGCCAATTAACTTAAACCTGCACTTTGGAATATGGTAGGAAACCCAGGGAACCTGGAGAAAACCCACAGGGTTATAGGGAGTTCATACAAACTCTGTACAGACAACACCTAGGATCTGGCACTGTAAGGCAGTAACCACTGTCAATTCTCTGCTACAATCTCTGCTACCATGTCACATGTATGAAGGCTGTGTTATGATCCAGCGCCATAAGAGAGGGACTTTTAGAGCTGAACACAACCATGAGATTGGTGGAGTAATCAACCTCAATCTCTTTAAATTAAGCTTTAAGAATGGTTAATTAGAAGATAATGCTTCTTGACTTTGAGCTCTACTCATCCACCATAAATGCAGTTTGTTCCAGAATCCAGTCTTGTACCACAATTAGAATACATCTGCTCCTGCTGCACAACACATCACTAATACAATCCTACACTAATCCTTGAAAATAAAACTAGCCAAACAAGTGAAAGCACAAACAGAAATGGAGGCACTGGGCATCTATGGACTACAAACAAATTATTAATAAGTTGGACAATGGCAGCTCCATAGTACAGTCTGAGCACAATGCATAACATTACTGATCAGGTGGAAGAGAATGTTAGCAAAGTGCTTTCAGACCTGATGTAGTGAGAGTCTATCCACATCAGAAGGGGTAGAGGACAAACCAGTTCCACTCCAGACTCTCTTGAACCTGCTCTTACATAGAACCTCCTTCAATTCCACTCGCCAGATAAAAGGCGTAGCTATGGAAACCCAATATGGTAGAATACATTCAGTACACTTGACCACTTGGACAGTCAATTCCTTTCAAGTTGAAAGTCCTACTGCAATTGAAATTATAATCAAAAACAGGGCAATTCAATCAGGCAGCATCTATGGAGGGAAATGGACAGTCAACATTTAGTGTAGAGAACACTTTCACCTGGATTCCACTGTCTGCAGTCTTGAGTATCCAACCCAGTCTAATACAAAGAATTCTTGAAGTGGGGGCATCTTCCCATCTTAGAGTTCTTGCAGTGGGGGCATCTTCCCATCTTGGCCATGGGATTTACAAATCAATGTGCACACAACAAAAGCTACACTTTAGGTCTGTGCCCCTGAATGAGCAATCCTGAAGCCACAAGGACAAATAGGTGCAATACTGCTGTGTTAATCTGCTGAATAAAAATGATCTTGAAAACTGCCCGACTGTTAACTCTTGTGGTTCAGTGCTGACCGACGACTGCAGGCCACACTTCACTCCAAGTGCAACATGCACAAAACTTAGTGGTTATGCGGCTGTAGTCTGCAGTTTTAAAAAACAGTATTCTGTAAAGATAACAGGTTACCAAGTGCAGAGAATTGCACATACAAGTTTAACATTAACAAGTTACAAACTATTAAAGTTATCTTTTACAGACACATCATTGTAATATGCCCTCTCTTATTCAGACAGAGTGTAGACAACGAATGATCAATCTCAGTGAAGCTTAATTCCATGAGGAACTGTCTGGATAAATGACCATGCTTTATTCAATGTTGAGTCAAGTGGACACAATACAAGGGTTTGCCCTGATACAGTACAGAACTATGGAGAAACTCAGCGGGTGAGGCAGCATCTATGGAGAGATGGAATAGGCGACGTTTCGGGTCGTGACCCTTCTTCAGACTAAATCAGCTAAAGAGTATAAGTCCGGGCTAGTAGAGAAGCCAGCAAGAACTAGTCTCAAGTAAGAGGAAGCTTTGTAGGTTACTGAAACATTTACGAAATCGAAACGTAAAAATATACAATGCTCATTTCTTCACGAGAGAATCTGCAGCTGTGTAACTGGCTTAGTTCAAAGCTGGTGGAACACGAGGCAAATGTAACTCATAGCCATTTCGCCAGTCGCATAGCTCATCAATAACTCACCAGCAGAGGGCTGAGTCAGAGGAGAGGCGGACTGCAACTTGCAAAACTACAAGCTTCCTGAATAATGTGTCTAACAGCAGCGACATACTCGGGTAAAACAATCAAATAAGCTGCCATTATTAAACTTCTCCCCGAACATGCTTACAGGTTGAGATGCATACATCAAACCAGTCAGCTGTGAAGCTGTTCAATTTGTAAAGACCAAAGCGTATTCTGATTATTCTTATTCTGTTATGAAAAATACTTGCATCAAAACTAGAGAAATCTAAGACTAAGTTATCAAAGCCTTTTGAAAATTCTCAAATATCAGGTTCTCCTTGCAAAGGCACCGAAATATCAGGTTCTCCTTCCAAACCGGTTCTACATACGAATGCACTGTAAAGACCTATTCTTGTCCCAGGTCACACCATTTTCCAGAGGGGTCAGTATTGTTGATTTACCAAACCAGTGGAAGATGTGGGGAAAGTAGAATCTCACCCCTGAAAATAAGACCATTTACCATAAAGCTAGCAGGACAATGGACAAATGTTTATCTCCTAAAAAATTACACAACCGCTATTGAGGAAACCCCCACATTACAGAAATTTGCCCTTAGAATTCACACATTAGAACTAAAAAAAAAAGACAAAGGAATAAGGTTCACTCAATGATTTTGTGAAATAAACAGATTTTTTTTTAAACTTCTTGGCACAAGCAGATATATTTGATGTTTTGGGTCCAGATCCTTCTTCAGCCTGCTGACCAACTAATTGAACCCAATTTTACCTTCCTGATGAACAATGTGATGCATGATTCCCTAGCAGTCTGCAGATCTGACAGCAATGTTGACCAACGTGACAGGGCTAAGAACAAATGGAAGTGTATATCCAGCGCTGCTCCCCATTTACAAACACATGTAAGGGGGCGCTAAAGCCAACTGCTGAAGATAAAGTGAGCATCATTACTAAGGTATAACATTTATGAAGAAGGGTCTCGACCCGAAACGTCACCCATCTCCTTCGCTCCTTAGATGCTGCTGCACCCGCTGAGTTTCTCCAGCTTTTTGTGTACCCCCTATAACATTTATGAATTGTGGAACACATTATGACTGTTCATTAAATTAAACTCTCATGCATATCACCATTAGATTTCTTTCCACTAAATACAATGCAACTACTGCGGGAACACAAACAAATCAATTTGCTAAAACTCACAAGAGGCACTGTCTAAACTTCAGAAAAGAGTGTGGTTTGAACATGGTGATCTGCAGACATATGAAGTGGCAGGTCTCAAAAAGCAAAGTGATCCATCACGGCCAGGGATTATAGCAAGACACTTCGACAAAAAAAAGTTTAAACTGCCCGCTCAAACACTGCTTGGGTCAAGGCTGTGTTAACATCTCCAACTGCGTCGTCCCAAAGTTCAGTGGTCACTTCCTTCAGATCTTTTAAGCAAGCAAGGACAAATAGCTTTGAAGTTGCAGTGGAAGACAGATACAGCCAAACACTTCACAGAAGAGCTTGTTCACAATCAGAGGACAAAGCCTGTTACTTAGCCAATACACAACCCTTAACAATTAAGGCAGTTAAAACTATTTGAACCAGGGCATCTCAGCAAATTTTTATTTCCCATCCTTTGTTTACTTTTATTATTCATCCCACCCTTCCCTACATCTCTGATGTGGGAAATGCTGGAAAGACAACACTTTGTACCCATTCCTCTCCCCCCCACCACAATATACATTTATTCATTATATATACACACACACACACACACACACACAATTGGGAGACACCTTTCTCTTCATTCATTGTATCATCAATTCAATACATTATCTTGCAACTGCTCTCAAATAGGATGCCTTGTTTGGAGATTTTAAAAGAGATTTAAAAGACAACTATTCCACCCTGAGTCCATGGTCACTTCTGAGCCAGACCTGGCATGGGCAGCAGAATTCTTGTCCTGGTATTCACTGGTAAATACAGTAGCTTTGCAGTAATCAATGCAGGGATTGGTAGTCCTTTGACAAAAGTCCACATTACTAAATTTAAATTTCACAGCTGGATTTGAATGTAGGTCTCCAGATTGTTTGTGCAGTTTCCTTGGTTACTCAATGTCCTAATGTATTATATTTAAAAGCATAAAAATATAATGTCTAACATGATCGATTTTTCCTGTGCCAATTGCCATTTGAGGCATTCATTTTTAGCAAACAGGAACTGCAAGAGCCACGAATAATTACACCATTTCCTGGACAAAATCTGTTTCCAACCTCATTCAGTTCTACAAATCTCTCCTTCCCTTTCTTGGATATAGCTTCTGGTGGCATGTGGTGAAGGAAAAGATGAGGGGTGTTTGCATACAACAAACCAATCACCCAAACAAATACATATGGAGAAGAGGTCATGCATTGGATTTCAACCCAATATTAATTGAAATTCTGAAAATCTAACATCTCTTGTTTAGAATGATCAATGGTTTTAATGACAGCAAATGAAAAGATAGGTTTTACTGTCAAGAGCATGACAGTTTCAGCAACGAGTGCATCCACTTTGTGGAACCATTGGTACAATTATTTTGAAGCCATAGAACTGCAATGGTTGTGGGTAATCTCCAACACTTTTCCCAGGAGTTTCCTCGCACACACGAGGAGCTTTGTCCAACAGCACATGATCCAGCTGGCCTACACAGCTAGCAGGACCAATCAGCCAACCTCTGGGAGCCAACACCTTGCAAGCTTTAGATAGTTAGAAGTCTCATACAAAGCTTGTACAATTGTATTTTGCTGGGAAGCTGCTAAATTTACAGACTACCTGAAGCAGTCATAGAGTGATACAGTGTGGAAACAGGCCCTTGGCCTAATTTGCCCACACCGGCCTTTGGTCCAGCATTTGGTCCAAAACCCTCCAAACCTGTCCTAACCATGTACCTGTCTAACTGTTCTGTAAATGTTGCGATATTCCTGGCTTCCACTGCCTCCTCTGGCAGCTTGTTCGATGCACCCACCGCCCTTTCTTTGTGTGAAGAAGTCCTGTGCTTTAGAAAACAAGGATTCACCAAGATACACCAGCTGGTTCAATATTCACAGAAGCCAAGCACATCCCTCCGAGATGACCACACAGTGGACTCGACCCAGGTTTCCTAGCTTGAAAAAGCAGTCTTTTGTCCTTTGAATAAACTAGTAATCCTTTGTAGATGAGGCAGCAAAGAAACATATAAAATGTAACACTGGGCTCTTGGGAATCCTGTAGAATTCTTTACTTAAACAGCTGTGTGAACCGAATCCTTTAAAATACTTTTTGAAAAGCAAAATTTGAAAAAGGAAAAGGTACGATCATCGGGGATAGGAGCTACAAGCACATGTAGGAGAATTCAATTCAACTCAACTTTAATGTCATTGCACAGATACAAGTATGGGTACAACGAAATGCAATTTAGCGTCAGTTCGCAGTAATAGCAATATATAAATAGATACAGAATGCAGACAATGTGAACGGAGAGACAGGAGAAATCTATCAGCGGGACTCCGAGTTCAGCAGTGTGATGGTGTTGTTATAGAAGCTGTTCCTCGTCCTACTAGTGCGGGACCTGAGGCTCCTGAACCGCCTCCCTGATGGTAGGAGGGCAAACAGTCCATGGTTAGGGTGGGAAGGGTCTTTGATGATCTTCCCGGCCCGTCTCAGGCACCGTTTTCGGTGGAGGGCATCCATGGCAGGGAGCGGGGCACCGATGATGTACTGGGCGGTTTTCACCACTCGTTGTAGTGCCTTCCTGTCTGCTACGGTGCAACTGCTGTACCGTACCGTAAAGCAGGTAGTCAGGATGCTTTCCATGGTACAGCGGTAAAAGTTGGTCATGATCTGGGGGGACAGGTGGGCTTTTTTGAGGAAACCAGTGGATCAAAAAGGCGCAACAGCGCCTTTACTTCCTGAAACCTCAATCCAAGTGCCAGTTTAAAAATCAGTATATCTAAATGTTTGCCTTAAAATAGAAACACAGCATGAAATTAGAATCTATAGTTGTACTTTCACATTAATAAACTAATCTACAATTAATCTACCAGAGGTCTGTTGTAAACAGGTCTTCAAAAACTTCCTAAATGGGATAACATTTTATTTTATCTAAAGCACAGTTGGCCAGATTTTCAAAGGGTAGACCATCAGGGACAAGGAAGTCATAAATAGCACCAGAGTCATAGATAATGTCAAATAAATTAAAGAGGGTCAATAGTCCTCCATACTGCTGCCAGTTTGCCTGCCTGCATAAACAACATCTCAAAATGGTTACTGTACAAAAATCAGCTAATGCTCAGGTTCCACACAGGCCAATTAATTTGTCCCATTCCCACTGCCTTGATAGTCCTCGGGATCCTCTCTCCAGGCTTGGAGCATTGCATCCTTTGACACGTGATGCCCAGAACTATGCACAATACCAAGGAGGACACAAACCATCACCTTGTAACTGCCTTCAAATGCAATACCCGGTGGTTTCAAAGAATCCTTCCAACCACACTACCCTCACCTCAATGGAATAAAGCATGGCATGGATAAAATACAGTCCAGAATGAGAAGCTCGAGACCCAAAGGAAAGGCTCCATGGGCCTCAGCACCAGATGACAAATGGACAAATGGGGTCAGGATGAACACGTGACCTTGATACACAAATGGCCAATTAAACTTTCTGCTGTCAACACTATCCCAGATCAGATCCTGCTCTCAACCCATAGTAAACCTGTTCTAAAGGTCTGCAATGATAGCTTTCCACCAGTGAGCAGGTCAACAGATCTGAGCAACAAGTCAGGGATGATGAGGGATATACACATGGGATGCACCTGTCCCTTCAAATGAGAAAAGATTCAATTTACATTAAATTATTTTATTTTGTCCTTAAACAATTCCAGATTAATTGAAATATGAACTGGACAACCATGCCCATGCCAAACACAAAATGCTTCCTTTATTTGACAACCAACCACCAGCGGAGCTAAAACAGACCTTTCCTGCAGACTACACCTCTACTGACAGGGCATTCCAAGCATGTGCTCATCGAACCAGCCCCAAAAGTACTGGTGGGGCATGTACCATATTACCCAAGACAATTGGGCAGGCACATAGACAGAAGTCATATTTTGAGGAATATGAGCCACATACAGGCAATCTTAGACAGGGCACCTGGGTCAGCATGGACGAGTTGAGCCAAAGGGCCCGCTTCTGTGCTGTATGACTGCACCTAACTATTAACCTGCAGGATAGTGCCAAGGGAATCAAAGGCAATAGATCTGTGTTGGTGAGAGAGGACCCATTGAACAGAGCATTGTTTAAGGGAATTTAGATGCAGTTTAAACAAACCTAAATTGAAAAGTCAATGGTGTACTGCACAAATAGCATAATTTACAGAACAGCTGACTTGCATGTCAAGGCTGCAGGAGTCATTGGTGCTCCAGCAGCATTTTAATGGCTTTCATTCCCATTCCACAATTTAGGTCATTATCGGAAACTCCTGGGTACAGCTCATACTTTATTGCAAAAGTAACATGTGCACACTTCTGTCAAAATTATTTTTTCTTGTGCGCTGTTGGATTGGCTGAGTGAAATGACAGAATAAGCTTGTTAAACAGACACCTGCCGGTGGTTTCTCAGGGAGCTCTGATACGAATTATACACAATTACACACCCGAAAACAAATCAGTTCAGGGAAGCCTGGAGGGCAACGAGTCAGAGACATTGGAGCACTGTCACCACACGAAAGAAAACTCCATTACTGACTCCTTGTCTAATCAGCTTTTGGAACTGCACACAGGGTTCACCTGTTATGCAACCACTAGAAAAGGATGAGACTTGCAAGACTGATGAGGAGTTAAAGTGCAACAAAAGTTAAACAAATGCCTTGAGGTTGCTCAGACACTAATATGAATAAATTCAATCGAAACTTGGCAACTATACAACAAAAGGAAACAAGAGGCAAAATGTCAGTGTAGAATCTGATGTTTATCTCCAACCTGAAGGAACTCAACCAGATCCACATGGATAAACACACCTGGAATGAGTACCAACTGAAAATGCTTTGTCTCCAAAGGACAAATGGTCTGTGATAAGCAGGCTGAGCATCAATGATCAGAAGGATCAGTAGCACAGGCCCTAGCTGATCTCTCCCATTGGAACTCCTGAGGCAGAGAGCAAGAACCTCCACCAAGCACTTTGCATAGCACCAGGCCAGCCCATTACAGCAATATACTCATTTTACAGCACTTTACTTTAGAGATACAGCAAGGAAACAAGCCTTTTGGCCAAACAAGCCTGTGCTGACCAGCGGTCATCTCATACACTTGCAATATCTTACACACTAGGGACCATTTACAATTTTACCAAAGCCAATTAACCTGCAAACCTGTTTGGAAGATGGGAGGAAACTGGAGCACCCAGAGAAAACCCACGTGGTCACAGGACGAGCGTACAAGCGCCGTACAGACCCGGAGTGAGGTTTGAACCCGAGTCCCTGGCTCTGTACGGCAGCAGCTCCACCACTGCGCCGCCTCTGTGTAATGTAGGAAATAAAGTAGCTTATACCCTAGCACACACCAAGCTCACAAAAGGGTACACAAAAAGCTGGAGAAACTCAGCGGGTGCAGCAGCATCTAAGGAGCGAAGGAGATAGGCGACGTTTCGGGTCGAGACCCTTCTTCAGACTCGAAGCTCACAAAAGCACTGCGATAACCCAATTATAATTAGAGAGAACTGTGTTGAAGGGCAAATATTGGTCAGATCTACAGAGATCTTTCCTGGTCTTTAAACTGAATGTCAGGATCTTCTTTATCCACTTGATGGAGAGACAGGGTTTTAGTTTTAAACTTGAGAGAAAGTACAGTGCTCATCATTTCTAACTTCCACACTCAAATCCCTGCAGTGAGACTTCAATCTGCAACTTTCTTGTACAGAGGCAAGAATGCCAGCAATTGAACTGCGGCTGACACTGCAGGCAACGTATAGCACTGAATGATACTCCCAGCTAATGAATCAGTAGAGAACTGTGAGAATGAAAGCATCAAATATGGGATGGAAGTGTAACTGGAATCTTAAATCCTTCTACACAAACACTTGGCAGTTGGTGCAGCTACGAATACATCACACATCTCCATTCAATTTGTTTTTGAATGGAAGGTTGTGCCCCAAGCCATCTGAAATTATTTTATTAGGAGTTCACTATTGTGGGAAAATGCTCCATTTCCACTGTCTAGGGACCACATGAGCATCGTAAAAGGAAGTCCATTACTTAACATGCTCTGCTAAAAGCTACTCAATGCCAAGTTAGTAATCTAGATCTTGTTAATGGCTCCTTAAAAATTATACCTGCTTTTCAAACCAGTCGAGTAGCACTAACAGCAACATAACAAAAAACTCGGGTGATTTCAAGTAAAGATTTCAACCCACACTCAGTACAAACGTATATTCACAGTTGCAACTGGCAATAGACCAGTCATTCCTCCTATTGCAGGCTGCATAAAATAAAAGCCTTCCCCAAAGTTAGGTGCAATCATCACTATGGTGAAGTCCTAAACCGAGCAATGGCTTTCAGGAGTGCCAACATCTTGTACCACTAAACAGCATCAATAATCTACATTTATCACAGGCCCTTATTCAGGTAGATAGACAAAATGCTGGAGTAACTCAGCGGGACAGGTAGCATCTCTGGAGAGAAGGAATGGATGACGTTCAGTCTGAAGAAGGGTCTCGACACAAAACGTCACCCATTCCTTCTCTCCAGAGATGTTGCCAGAGTTACTCCAGCATTGTGCATCTATCTTCAGTGTGAACCAGCATCTGCAGTTCCTTCGGACACCTTGTTGTGTACTCACCTACTTGCAGCACACGCTCTATGGCACCCGTTTCCAACAACCTCAGCCCTTTGTTGAATGGAACTTCACCATCCTTCTCCCCTTCTTGACACTGATAGCTGAGCGACGAGTACATGCAGATTTCCCGCTCATTTCTGGGAAACGACCAGAAAATAATCCTTCTCTGAACAGGCTCAGGAATTCGTGAAAATCGCTCCTCTACCTAAAAATAAATGCACAAATTAAAGAACTGCACCCTGTCAATAGAGAATAAAACATTTCTAAAATGTTGTCCGAGTAATCAGATCAATGCGTTACTGGCCTGTAAAGTGAAAATTCCCGGCTTTCAATAAACTGGTGATGGAAACAACACCAGGCATTAAATCACTAGTGATTGGTAATTTTTCAGCTACACTGCTTGCTTGAAAAGGATTTCAACAACATGACAGCAAATCTAGCTGTAAATACCAGGCACTCTCCCCCAGAAACCACAGTAGTTAGCTGTAAGCAGTTTACTTGCACAAACAACCATCCAAACTCACGAGAGAACAATTTAAAGCAATTTGGAAATCATGAAGACCATCAATTGGCCAGTCAAGCCCATTCTTCCCACCCATCATGTATAATTTAACCCGTCATGGACACAACCCAAACCATGAATAGAAGTTTGCTTGGAGATCATATCCAGGCTTTAACAATCGTCATTGCATAAAACACAGCCACTCATTCAAGACAAGCCCTCGGATGGAGCACTACCTGACTGCCAGGTTCCCACACGTGATGAACAGCTGCAAAAATTACAGACTAACAAAAAAAATCTGAATTTCCATTGGAACTAAATTGGTCACAATCTGATCTTCTGATGCAAACGCCAACATTCACACCTGGACTCCAGTTGTAATACCACCTGCGAACACTCACTGTACACTTGCAAGTCCCACCTGACCACAAGCTGAAGTCTGTAGTCCATTTACTCTAAATTATAACTTTGATGCCGGAATCTGATATAACTACATTGGGAAATCATACATTATCAACACTCAAGTGGTGGCTTGGTGCAAACAAATCACAAAACATTACATTTCCACTTCTAGTCACGCAGTACTCACCATGTGTTACCTCAAATAAGCTCCCGCCCTGACTACTATTAATGACATAATTGGAGCTTAAAATTCTCTGCATATGTAAACATGGAAGGTCACTGCACCGACCTTTTCTCAGTTGAAACGGCATCGTCCCAACATTGCCCCAGAACAATAAGCTTCTATATTAAACATTCTATGCTGTTACTGTCAACCAAGTGCGATTTACACCTTACGCTTTCTAAAGGTGTGAGCAAGGAAATTTAAATATTATACAAAAATAACTCCCAGTAAAAGGGAGTTCAAAGTGGATTAAGACCAATCAGCTTAATGCTGCATCTGAATTGATGGGATTCCCCTTGAGAGACAGCCTTTACTCTCCTTGACACCACCCTTTCCACCAGGGGCAGCGCACGATTGGTAGTCCCACCAACAGTGTGTTTTTAAAAAAAATATTTAGCACCTTTTAATAGTCTGTGTAAATGTTCTCCGGTTTGTTTTATGTAGGGGGAGGGGGCGGCAGTCGGGAAAACTCATTTTCAGTATCTTACCTTACCAGAGATGAAACTGTTTTCTAGGTCGCATCTCCGGTCGCTCTGCAGCCTACCATCGATTGAGATGGAGGCTTCCTCAGGTTGACTTTGAGCCCCATAGCAGGGTGTGGAGTTAACATTGGAGACAATCCCTTGCCTGGGATCGCTCCAAGCGGGGCCTGCGGTCTTTACATCGAGAGCTCGCAGTTTCGGGAGAGGCTATCCAGGAGCTCCAACGACGCAGAGGCTCAACCAGCCCCAACCTGGGGTCCGATCGCTCGGTGCGGGGGAGCTGACAACTCCCCAATGCAGGAGCTGATCGCCCCGATGCAGAGGGGCAAATGACACTGGCTATGGGAGTCAAGATCGTCCTGTCAACAGAGGCCCCCGGCCGCAGGAGAGCAAAGAATGGAAGGGATTTGAATGTTTTTCCGCCTTCTATCGCAGTGAGGAATGTGGAGGAGTCACTGTGGTGGATGTTTATGTTAAAATGTATTTTGTGTGTTCCATTGCTTTTTATTTGTATGACTGATTTGGCAAAATAAATTCCTCGTATGTTGCAAAACATACTTGGCTAATAGATTGTGATTGTGATTATGATTACTGTAAAACATCAGTCATGGCCCAGTCCGTAGAATTCATCCAGTCACATGGTTGGTCATGAGAGATCATCCAACCAATTCTTGTTGCTCAGTCATTATCACAGACATAACTGACCCCCCCCCACACCAACTTTACATTTCACTCCTCGTCTCCCCTTATCTTACACACTTTTGTCTCCTTTTCACCTCCAGCCATTGTCACTTATTCCACCCATCTGCCAATCACCCCCACGCATGTATCCACCTATCACTTGCCAGGATTTGCCCATTGCCGCACCTCATTTCCAGCTCTCTCCCCTTATCTACTCCATCGGTCTGAAGGGTCTTAACCCAAAAGCTCATTTGCCCACATCCTCCACAGATGTTGCCTGACCCACTGAGTTCCTCCAACGTTGTGTGTTGCTATTAGTATGGTGCTGGCCAAAGCAGCTGCATTTCCTACAATGCACCAGTTCTGTGCTGGATATGACAGAGTATCCCCACATAAACACAGTCTCTCTATCTGTCCTAATCCACTTACAGCAAATAGAGTTACACTACAATAAACCACAAACCACACTGCTTTCCTTGGAAATTTCAGCTTTGAAGCGGAACGGCTTTGTTATGTTTTTTTGTTAAATGCTACAGCTTCAAGTGCTTTGAGAGGGAGTTGCGTCACAGTCCAGTAGTGGGACTGGTACATCCAGGGAGGGAGGTGGGTGAACGAGGGGAATGTCTGGTGGGACTTGTATTTCCACACCCACTCATGGTTAACCCCACTTTCTAGTGGTGAATGTTTGGGACATTTAATGAGCTGCTGTATCTAATCTCATCACATCGCACCCAACAATATTCAATCATTTTCCAGGTGACCACGAGCACCCACAATAAACATTGCCCCCTCAAACACAGGCCTTATTCCCCACACCCCCAAAAGATATACAGGTTACTGAACACCCTACAAAACAAGCCTTACAGATCAACTCTTTGGGATCAGTATTTGGACCAAATTAAACGGCAACACTTACACAACTAAAACAGTTGGACTGGTGAGTTATAGAATTACTATTGGGTGCGACATAGTGTAAAATTAATCAGTTTGATTAAACTGGGTAGCCTTGCCAAAGTCTGAGATCATGATGACCCACATTACCCAAGTGTTTGTACAGACCCACTACAGGCACAGACAAACAAAGGTCCAGACCAGTATCTTGGGTGAAGACACAATTCATGTGGTCACAGTCTCTTTTTCACAATCAATACTTTAAAATTAACTCCAGAGACAAATGTCTGGTAAAGTGAATAAAGCAAATAACTAAAGCCTGAATCATGGCTAGCTTGACCAAGTTTCAAACTCTACGGGGCAACTGCTCCCACCCACACCCTCGGGGAGGTGGAAACGGGGGGGGGGGGGGGGGGGGGGGGGGAAACGGGATGGGGAAAGTGGGGTGGGTAAAAATAGTCTGACGGAAACAAGAAAATGCACTCCCACCCTTGCTGACACACACCTCTTGAATGCGGTTCCTGTGGAAACAATACTTGTCTTTACGGACTAATCTACACCCTAGTACAGGCACACAGACACAGGCATCTTACAACATGCACCAAATTAAAATCAACTTTGATTTTTTTACAATCAGCAATTCTGAAAACAAAAAGATCTTTTTGTCCATGTTACATTCATAGTTCTTAATAAACAAACTGGCAGGGGTCTGCTGTCACTAGCAATCCTATTTGTCAGTTAATTATATTATTTCATCAGCATCTTGACACTACATGTACAGAAGAAAGCTCTTCCTTTTCTCAACTTATGGCTTTCATTGTTTGGAAGGATCATTATACAAATGAAGTAAAAAAAGAACAAAAATATCAATTACAACAGTTAACCAAACTATTTTGTAGTAATTTACTGCAAAATAACAAAGTTGTCGGTTGAACCACAAAAACAAGATTGTAAAATGCCTAAATCTTTGACTAGCACTGAATGCCAAAATCAGCCGGTGACCCCAGTCAATGCAGAAAGGGACATAATTCCCACTGCACACATCAACTGTGGGTGTCAATCTTTACACTGAGATGAAGAATGCACGTAAACTGTAGGGGAGTGGTAGGCAGTGAAGGAAGACTGGAGAAATTGTCCAGTTACAATCACCTTTAAAAAGCAGTTCTAACCCAGAGTGCTAAGAGTTTGACAAAACCAACCTGGACTCCCTTTAACACAAGAACTAACTCCCTTAAACTGGTAGTGTATTTTAACACCAACACCCCAACCAAATCAAAGATAGACACAAAAAGCTGGAGTAACACAGCGGGTCTGAACCCAAAATGTCACCTATTCCTTTTCTCCAGAGATGCTGCCTGTCCCGCAGAGTTACTTCAGCTTTTTGTGTATCTTCAGTTTAATCCTGCATCTGCAGTTCCTTCCTACACAAACACTCCAAGCAAATCCCTCAATTTCTTACCCCTTCTTTATTTGCCCATGTCCTGTTAATGCTCCAGTTCCTTACTCTCCCCCACTAGACACATTAATTGAATAATGGGGATTTAACAAATACATTTTTTTAAATCCCAGTGTAGCTCTGACACAAAATATATATTAACCAGTTTAGTATCAAGCCTGGTGCAGGAACTAAATACACCAACAGCAACCTGGACAAATTTCTTCTTTTATTTAAATACAATTTTACGATGCTAGCCTTCAATCTGAGCAAATAAATGTTTAAAAAATGTGGAGAAACAATCAACATTTCTGGATACGAATCTAGTACAATTATAGGGATTGAGGAAGAAGAAATTGTGAGGGGAAAATTAAAATTAGACGAAGAGAAATTAGGGAAAGAGAAAATAAATTGATTGTGGATGTTTTGTTTGTGGCGTAAAAGTTAAAGGAAGAATTTGTTGTCAGATTGTTGGCGTGGAGCGGCGAGTGACAGCTTGGGGTTTATTGCCTATTGTTCAGCCCCTGCCTGTCCCCACCACCCCCTTGTTTACTGAGGTGATTTGTCTTCTAATTCCCGCAGTTGTTCATGCATCGCTCACCTGCTCGAAGGGCCACTTCTCCGCCACCTTCTTGGCGCTGATGTCCAGCAGCGAGTCGGGCTTGTGGAACCTGCCGTGGCCCGGCTTGGTGTGCGCCGCTCTCGCCGGGCCGCAGTGGCCAAGACACGGCCGCTTGGCCGCCGGCGCCTCTCCCCTCATGTCCGCCATCGCTGCCTCTCTCTCTCTCTCTCTCTCCCCCTTCCTTCTTTCCTTCCTTCCTTCCCTCACTCCCGTCCGTCCGCCGCCCGCTACTGACCGCTCGCCGGCTGCCGGCTCCCCTTATATAGGCCGCCGCTCATCCCGCCCCTCGCGCGCTCTCATTCGCCGCCTTCTCGATGCCCATTGGCCCGGATCCCTGTTTGTCATCCGACGGAGTCCGCCCCTTGACCTTCCCTTGCTTCCATTGGCTGTTGCCTTCTAGTTGTCCCACCCTCGTCCTCCTCTATTGGCTGTCGCCCTGCCAATCTCCCAAATGGTTCCGCCCTCCACTTTATTCATTGGCTATCGCCATCCGATGGTCCCGCCCTTCCATTCCTCCATTGGCTGTCGGCCCGTCAATCTGCCACGGATCCCGCACTCTCCTACGTCCATTGGCTGTCACCCTGTCTCTTTTGCATGTCCCGCCCTCCCCTTCCTCCATTGGCCATCGCCCATGCCAGTCCTCCAATGGTCCCGCCCTCCCCCAGTTGCTGCAGAATTAATAATGTCTATTATTGCAGACTGACTCAATCATACTCCTGTCTGGCATTGGACATTTTAAATCATTAGCAGACAGGATCTGCATCTCGAGATAATCCCTTCAAAAAGTTATCTGAACTAAAGAACAGGACTAACGCAGCCAAATTCAAGAGGAGGCTTGAGATGGGTATTAGACAGTGAGGACAGTGGGGATTTGCTAATACCCTCAATAATCTGTGCAAGAGTGTAATAAATTAATTGCAAAGCAGGCTGGGTTTCCAGTTGCAATCAATATGCAAGGAATCCCAGCTGGAAAACTGCCGTGGTTTAGTTTAATTATTGTTTGTCACGTGTGTCGAGGTACAGTGAAAAGCTTTTGCTGCATGCTAAGCAGTCAGTAGAAAGACAATAAAATTGACAATAATAGACAATAGACAATAGGTGCAGGAGTAGGCTATTCGGCCCTTCGAGCCAGCACCGCCATTCACTGTGATCATGGCTGATCATCCACAATCAGTACCCCGTTCCTGCCTTCGCCCCATATCCCTGATCCAGATAATCGGCCTCCACTGCCTTCTGAGGCAGAGAACTCCACAGATTCACAACTCTTTGGGTGAAAAAGTTTGTCCTCATCTCCGTTCTAAATGGCCTACCTCTTATTCTTAAATTGTGGCCCCTGGTTCTGGATTCCCCTAACATCCGGAACATGTTTCCTGCATCTAGCGTGTCCAATCCCTTAATAATCTTACAATGATTACAATCAAGCCATCTACAGTGTACAAATACATGATAAAGGTAAAGAGGGAAGGAGCAGTTTCAGGTGCGGAGAAAAAGGCAAACTGCTCAAAGAAGTCAACGGGCCAGGTAGCATCTGTGGAGACAAAGGAATGGGTGATGTTTCGGGTCGATACCCTGAATCAGGACCATGGTGTTAAACGTTATTTACTGACATTGGCAGTCAAGCATCTCACAAAGTTGGCAGGCTTGTAATAGAAAATCAAAAGAGAGTGGAAATCTAAAATGCAAACAGAAAATGGAGGAAATACTCAGCAGATCAGGCCACGTCTCTGAGAAAAGAAACAGCATTAATGTTTCAGGTTGAACCTTAACAGAACGTCAAAGTTTTTGACAAGTGGAGGAGGAAAAATTGACAAGAGCTAAAATATACACCAGCTAGTGGCTAAGGTAGTCTATCAGCATGCGGCATCAAAAACGAACTCATACTTTGGAACTATGGCTGCTAACTTATGATGTTCTATATGGTGCAGCCTGCTTTTATTAAATTAATATGATTCTGTGCACCATTTCAGGTTAGCACAGATTTTCACCCATATATATTCTAACTTTCCCATTTTTGGAAAACTTTATTGTCATTCAGACCTTCTGGTCTGAACGAAATTTCATTGCCAGCAGTCATACATATAGTAAATAACAAAAACACACAATAAACACAAATTTAACATCCACCACAGTGAGTTCACCAGACACCTCCTCACTGTGGTGGAAGGCAAAAATCTTGTCTTTGTCTCTTCCCTTCTTCCTCTTCCTCTTCCCCTGCGCTGAGGCGTCCCGGGCCTCCGATGTTGTGACCGCACCGGGTGATCTAAATAAGTCCCGCGGGTGAACCGCGCTCCGCGAGCGGGCCCAGGCAAAATTTCCCAGGCAATTTGTCACTTCTACATTTAACTGTGCCGAGAACCAACCAAGATTTCATCAAACCACGTCTGCTGTTCTTTGTTTCTCCAAGATTTCATTAGTTTTCCTGATTGTTTATTCTACCATTTAATGAGGGGGAACGTGGACATCCCAATCCAATGCATGAGAAAACACTGCAGCAGGTACAGCATGCAGTTCTGTCACCACACTGCAGGAAGGATGTGATGCACTGGAGAGGCAGTAGGGGAAGTTCACCAGGAAGTTTCATGGGATGTTTCCGTGAGGAGGAGAGACTGGGAAGGCTGGGTTTGCTGCTCTGGAATGGAGGAGGCTGAGGGAGGAACAAATGGAGGTTTACAAAATGATGTCAGAGATACACAGAGTTAATTAAAGGGGTCACATGTTTAGAGGCAATCTGAGGAAGGACCTTTCCACCCAGAGGGTGGTTGGAACCTGGAGCTCACTGCCTGAAGGAGTAGATTCGTGATTAGTATGGGTGTCAGAGGTTATGGGGAGAAAGCAGGAGAATAGAGTTAGGAGAGAGAGATAGATCAACCAGATTGAACAACCATCACTTACAGGGTTGGGATCTGGAACTAGCTGCCAGAATAATGCGTGGAACACTACAATGGCCTGTTCCCTTTATCATCGTTACTTTTTTGCATATCTTTAATTCATTTGTTCCATATCTCTTTACATCACGGTCTATATCTCTCGCTTCCCTTTCCCCTGACTCTCAGTCTGAAGAAGGGTCTCGACCAGAAACGTCAGCTACTTGTTTTCTCCAGAGATGCTGTCTGACCCGCAGACCCATGTATAGTCTTTCCGCTAACTGGATAGCACACTACAAAAAGCTTGTCACTGTATCTCGGTTCACAATGAGTACTCGCCACACACGTGATAATAAACAAACTAAACTATAAAACTTTTGCTTCATAAAAATTTCAATTGCAAATTTGGAAATGAGATGTTTATATTCTTTTCATGCCAGTCATATAGAGGAAGCAAAGCTGAGGACTGAATACATAGAAAATAGAACATAAAACATAGATCAGTGCAGCACAGTAATCCACTATGTTTGTGCTGAACACAATGCCAATGTAAACTTCACATCTGCCTGCACACAGAGTCATCGAGTGATGCAACATTGAAACAGGCCCTTCAGCCCAACTTGCACGCAACAGCCAACATGTCCCAGCTACACTATTCCCATCTGCCCACGTTTGGCCCATATCCCTCCAAACCTGTGCTATCCATGTACCAGTCTAACTTTGTCGTAAACGTTGGGATAGTCCCTGCCTCAACTACATCCTCTGGCAGCTCATTCCATACACCCTCCACCCTTTGTGTGAAAAAATTACCCCGCAGATTGCTATTAAATCTTTTCCCCTTCATCTTAAACCTATAAAGAATTATAGTATATATATAACATATATTTATATATATGCACATGGTTGAATCCCCTTAATTCCATGCCTCTTCATGTGCCTGTGTACATCCAACACCACCCCTAGCAACACGCTCCAAGCACCCACGACTTTCTGTGTAAGAAGCCAAATCTACCCCCTCTTTCGCCCTTTCACTTTACAGCTATGCCTTCCAGTGTTTGACAGTTCCACCCGAGTAAAATAAGGATCTGACTGCCTACCCTATCTATGTCTCTCATAATTTTATAAACTTCCTGCCGAGGCTCCAGTGAAACCAATCCATGTTAGTCCAAAGTATAGGAAGGAACTGCAGATGCTGGTGTGTAAGAAGGGTCTCGACCCAAAACGTCACCCATTCCTTCTCTCCAGAGATGCTGCCTGGCCCGCTAACTTACTCCAGCATTTTCTGTCTCTCCATGTTTGTCCAACCTTTCCTGCAGCTGATACTCTCCAATCCAGGCATATGTGAGAATAGCACAGCACGCCCCAACATTCAGAAACTAAACATCTTGACCCCACTCTCGATTTCCAAAGGTTCAATAAAATTATGAAGAGAAGTTGCAAAGTAACCCAGTGTTCCTCAGTAGAACCATGAAACAGGTGTTGGTTTATTTTTAAAAGGCACAAAGTGCTGGAGTACCGCTTCTGCTCGGGGCCCTTCTTCAGACGGATTGTAGAGGTAGAGGGGGAAGAATGCTGGGAGAGAAGAGAGGGAGGACAAAGCATGGCAATCTGGTAAGCTCGACCCGAAACGTCACCTATCCATGTTCTCCAGAGATGCTGCCTGACCCGCTGAGTTGCTCCAACACTTTTTGTCCTTTTAACAGTTGCTCACCTCTTTCCTCTATGAGATGTGAAATGTTTCTTGTAGACCCAGAGGATGCTCCTGTGCCCAATGTCCCCGTGAGCCCAGCCTTGGATGGAGAGCTGGCCCAGCAAGGCTGTCTCACACTCTGAGCTGCTCTGATGCTATTTCCATTCCAAGCAACATGGTCAGTGTCAGCAGGCAGCCACTTCTGCAAAGACTTCAAATGCAAATTGTGTCCACAATGTGGACACTTTAACCCCACCATCCACCAATCCACTTCCTCTGTTGAATGATTGCTCACTCTGGAAATGGAGTTGATGTTTTGTTTGGAACGGGAGATTGGAGAGAGATTTAATCAAGAAAAAACAATGAAATACTCCCAAAGAAAAGACGGATTTCTCTTGGAATGATTAGTAACCGTCGGATGTAGATTTAATGTGACTGTTAGAAAGGTTAGGGAGTTGTTAAGGAATTTATTTTCACCTATAAGTTTCAGTTTAGTTTAGTCACGTGTGCCGAGGTACAGTGAAAAGCTTTTGTTGCGTGCTATCCAGCGGAAAGACAATGCATTATTACAATCCAGCCATTTACAGTGTACAGATACTGTACATGATAAGGAAATAACATTTAGTGCATGGTAAAGCCAGCAAAGTTCGATCAAGGATAAGGGGATCAGGCTCGGCAGACACTGACTGGAGGGGGTGGATACAGGAAAAAGCCACTGAATCACTTCTTAAAAAAAACTTTAATTTGCAAGGACCAGAGTCCAAAAAGTGGCAATTGGGATGAACCTAAATAACACTTGGCTCGGCCAATGTGGGTCCTGTGGACTGAATGCTCTTCTGTGAGTATATTATGATGATTCTAACTGAAGAGAGGAAGTTGTGCTTTTTGTTGTATAAAGGCCCATGGCGTGGAGCTTTGCTGCAGCTGTCTCACTGATGTGACGCTTCCTGACAGTGGCTAACATGTGCAGCTCCCCTGTTCCACACCCAGGAGAGTGCCTCTCTTCCACCCTGCGCCTTGCACTTCACAGTCCGACAAAAATGATCCCCACAACTTCTCTTATCATACAAGCAGATTAATATACCTGCTGCCTCTGTTGCTTCCCAGAACCTAGATTTCAGTCTGAAGAAGGGTCTCGACCCGTAACGTCACCCATTCCTTCAATCCAGAGATGCTGCCTATGCCACTGAGTTACTCCAGCCTTTTGCGTCTCTCTAAATTGTTAGTTTACAGGGAGCAACAATGTGAGTGTCACAGTGGCACAGCGGTAGAGTTGCTGCCTCACCTGTCAGAGAGCCAGGTTTGATCCTGACCTCGGGTGCTGACCTGGTTCCTGCAGCACACCTACCTGGCTGTGCTTAAACTGGCTGCTTCTTCACAGGAACTGTGATAAGTACTTCAATGCACTTTTTGAGGAACTTGGGAATGAGGTGTGAACCTGCATTGCAGATGATTCAGGAGCACAGCTGCTGATGAAAGCTAAGGTACACAAAATACTATTCCTCACACCCACCAGAACTACGTGCAAAGTGCCATCAGGAAGCTGATATTGAAGAGAAGGTTTGTTCTCCTTCCTTCTCAGAAAGTATCTGATCACCAGGTGGGTAAATGCAATACACTACACCCTGAATACTCACAAACAAGTCAGTGGAACTTAAAGTACACCAGTCTCCGACCATTTCCTTTTACCGAGATCGACAATGTCTGGCAATGGAAAGTGAAGGAGGGTTGGGAAGTAAACAAGAACATAATGAGAGACAATTATAAAAACCAGCGCAGTTAAACATTTAGCAAAGCTCCATGGACCGGGTCAGCAATACTTTGGTTGGCTACACAATACCCTGTGCAGTCTTCTACTCCCTCCCCCTCTCTCTATTCCCTCTCCCTCTCTCTCCCTCTCCCTCCCTCTCTCTCTCCCTCTCCCTATTCCTTCTCTCTCCCTCTCTCTCTCTCTACCTCTCCCTCTCCCCTCTCTCTCTCTCTCCCTCGCTCTCTGGGTTGTCATTCTACACCAGCTGTTAAAGGCCATTCAGTAGAGCCCCTCACACAACCCCATTATCCAGCCTTTCGTTCATTACCTTGTTGGTCTCAACATGCCAATTATAGAATCATAGAAACATAGAAAATAGGTGCAGGAGTAGGTCATTCGGCCCTTCGAGCATGCACCGCCATTCAGTATGATCATGACGGATCAAACACAATTGGTGTTCAGAAGGGTCTCACCCGAAACGTCACCAATTCCAATCCACCACGCGTGTTCCTCCACATGTGTTCCATCACACATGTTCCACCACGCGTGTTCGTCCACATGTGTTCCATCATCCTTGTTCCACCAAGCATGTTCCTCCGCACATGTTCCACCACGCGTGTTTCTCCACACATGGACCTTGCATTCCTCGATTCTCCGCATCAACTGTTTTTGCTGCAGGAACTTTTCCAGAGCTGTGAAAACGTTGCTTCGTTTACAAGGGTCCAGGGCAGCTGCACAAACCCAGCAGACAGCAACCAACAACGCTAACATTTGCTTCATATCATGCCAAAAACCAATAATAACAAACATTGTGCCTTTGAAAAGAAAATCCCAAGCTGCTTCACAGAATGAATTATTGCTCGAAAACTCACCTATAAACTCACAGGCTTGTCCCATCATCTAACCAATGTGTGTGTGAGAATATGATGGAATTAAATACACAACAGATTCCAAGTGGAGTCGACACAAATGATCAAAAATAGTCTGCAATTGACAACAGATGATGAGGAAGTACCCACAGCGCTAACAATCCCTACATCTAAAAACCCAACCACTCTATTGACTTTAGCAGCAGTAACTGAAGAGGCTGCAGGAATGTTGGCTTTTATCTCAAAGAGGCTGTATTACAAAGTGGAGGAAGTTGGTGAGATCCCATCTGGAACCACGTCCCAGGGACAATACCGATCCACAAAACACACCAACACCCAGAGCTCAATGCAAGGGGCTCAGCTGCTCCTTGCTTCACATTGCAGTGAAACGTATGCATTTATCTAGCACCTTGACACTCCTCAGCCACGCATTCATCTGCCCCATCTTCCCGTTCCTACCATCACTAGCACGTGGCATGGGAGAAATCTGGAGATTACTGTCCTCAAGGTCTTGATTTTTAACCTATTGCCTGACCCCCTATATTCACTCTGCAGGACTTCATCCCTTTTCCTACCCTAGTCATTTGTGCTGACGTGCACGACCAGTCCCGTGAGAATGTTGTGCAGCCACTCCTAGACATCGTGGACCATCCTGGTTTGGGATTGCAGGTGTTGTCCAAGACTGACCCATGCTTCCATGATGTGGCGGCCAGCGGACATTTTATGTTGCTGAGGGTTTTGACCCGAAACGTCACCCATTCCTTCTCTCCAGAGATGCTGCTGCCCCGCTGAGTTACTCCAGCATTTTATCTATCATGTTGATGAGAGGCAAGCGAGTCCAACATCTAATCCCAACACCAGCACCTCTGACAATGCAGCACTGACATATCAGGTGGACGCTATTTATTTACTCTGCCTTTGTTCTCTTGCCTATCCTTGCAATTTAGTCTTGTATTTTTCTGGATTAACCTGTTTAATTTTATTTGCCACATTTTATCACAATCTGATCTCAGCTATCTCTGGGTTGCTAGAACAATCAGGTTTCTCCAGTCTTTTCTCATACCTCAGATCACTGATGAACAAATGTCCTTCAGTCCTCTCCAGTCTTAGCGCGATACAGGCCCTTCAGCCCATCGAGCCCATGCTGACCATCGACCAACAAGCAGTTCCATTTGGTTCCACTCCCTTGTTGCAGTTATTTTGGGCACATAGTTGGTCTCCTTACCCAAGGAGGGATATTAATGATAGACACAGAATTCTGGAGTAACTCAGCAGGTTAGGCAGAACATGAATAGGAGATGTTTCGGGTTGGGACACTTCTTCAGACTGATTGTGGGGGTGGTGAGGGGTAGGACTGGAAGCAAGAAAAGACCAAGACCGAGACAGGGCCGGCAAAATATGACCTGGGATGGTGTGAGCCCAAGAGGGACACATCGTTGGATATCACTGCACTGGAGGCAATGAAGAGAAGGTTTACGCCACTAATGCTTCGAACGGGCAGGCTGTATTACGAGGAATGGTTGGAGAATCCCGGCCTATATCCATTGGAGTTTATGAGAATGAGAAGGGAGTTGATTGCAACAGATAAGAGATCTTGAGAGGGCGGATGTTAGGAGGATGTTTCGTCTTGGGGGAGAATCTAGAACCATCGCATGCACATAAGCCAAACATGAGGTGAGCTATTTCTCTCTCCCATGCTCTTTGGAACCCCCTTCCTCAAAGGCCTGTGGAGGCAGAATCTATGGATATTTTTAAGGCGGAGGTGGGCATATTAGATTGGGGGGGGAGATTCCGGTGGGGGGGGTAACTGGGGATGCGGAGTTGGGCTACGAATCGCTGGGTCTCTTCCTCTGACACGACTTGATTATTTGGAGTTGAGGGAACGGGCTGCGATTGGTCCAGGGTGTAGTTGTGCATCCAGTACCAAGGCGGCCCAGAGAGAGAAGTGGGCAAACACGGAGACTAACTCATGCCCAGCAGGAATCCTAACCAGACAAACAGATTAATGTGCAGTGAGATGACCTGATAAGTCCATGAGTGACAGGAGCAGAATTAGGCCATTCAGCCCATCGTCTACTCCGCCATTCAATCATGGCTGATCGATCTCTTCATCCTAACCCCATTCTCTTGCCTTCTCCCCATCACCCCTGCACCAGACGCTCTGATGAACACCGGATGCAAAAGGGAGTCAATGTCACAACGCCTCTCATTTTCTGCCCCATTCAGTAAGATCTGAAGAAGGGCCTCGACTTGAAACATCACCATTTCCCTTTGTCCAAAGATGCTGTCTGACCCGTTGAGTTATTCCAGCGTTTTGTGTCTGTCTTCAGTAAGATCACAGCTGCTCTGACCCCAGGCCGGCTCCATTCCCACGGGTATACTGTGAACCCAGATTGCCCCACTGTCTGAGTCAGAATATATTCAATGACTCCACCACTCTGGGCTAGAGATTCACAGCCACCTCAAGGAAGAAGTCCCACCTCATCTCCGTCTGAACTGGTGAAGCATGATTCTGAAACAATGCCCCCTTGTTCTCAACTCTCTCTCCCAGTTTCACTAACGTCTTGTTTTACAGGGATGGTGTAGGCCTACACTTGTCAGCTGTTGACAGGGCTGTAACAGAGAGCTGCACTGGTGTTTGTATCTGTCACACAGGGTGTGTGGGGAGATCTCAGACACATCGCAGCAGACTGCTGCTTGTTCCCAGCTTCCTCTCCCCTCTCTGCTGAATCCCTGCACGGGGCAGGTGGCAAGTCCAGAACCATCATTTCTTACTGAAACTTACCGAATGGTGAAAGGCCTGTATAGAGCAGAAGTGGAGAGGATGTTTCCACTGGTGGGAGAGTCCAGGACCAGCGGTCACAGCCTCAGAATTAAAGGACATTCCTTTAGGAAGGAGATGAGGAGGAATTTCTTTCATCAGAGGGTGGTGAATCTGTGGAATTCATTGCCACAGAAGGCTGCAGAGGCCAAGTCAATGGATATATTTAAGGCAGAGGTGGACAGATTCTTAATTAGTATGGGTGTCAGGGGTTACGGGGAGAAGTCAGGAGAATGGGGATAGGTGGGAGAGATAGATCAGCCATGATTAAATGGCAGTGTAGACATGATGGGCCGAATGGCCTAATTCTGCTCCTATCACATGACCTTATGAACATCTCAGGCTGTTTCCTTGTGCTTTGGCTGCCAGTGACTAGTGGAGTTCCGCATGGGTTGATGCTGGGGCTGCTACTTCCTGGAAAATATCAATGATTTGGATGAAGGAATTTATGCAATTTGCACCCTACTTCCTAGCTACTGTTGGGAGGTTTGTGAATAACTCCCATCAGGGTATTTTTTACCCTTGCAGTTTTTCAGCTCTCCCCTTTTTCGGGGGTTAGGGGTGGGGGTGAGAATCTGCCCTTCCCACTTTGTAAAGCAGCCCTGCTCAAATCCTAATCCGTCCGTGCCACACTGTGCAGGAGCCATCCTCTGATGTGGACGTCTCTCGGTTTGTCTCTACTCATCACCTTTGCTTCGTGCCCCACTTCTGCTTGACCACACCACTGATCTTTGACACGGAACTTTAATCTCTCCAAACAAGGGCAAGTGACAGGGAAAAAAGCCCATTTAAAATCAAAGCCCTTCAAATCCTTAATTAAAGATAACGAGATTTGTGTGGACATGGGAGGGGGAGTGGGGGGCAGTGATTGTGGGAGTCGGAGTTGGGGGGATGGGGAGAGTGCAAAGAGTTAGCACCAATACAAAGAACCCTACAGCAGACACCAGGCCCAGTCTGGTCCAGCGAAGATAGACACAAAGTGCTGGAGTAACTCAGTGAAGATACACCAAATGCTGGAGTAACTCAGAGGGACAGGGAGCATCTCTGAAGAGAAGGAATGGGTGCCACTCAGTCTGTTTACCTCCGTCCAAACACATCGAATACTTTTTCCAAAGAGCCCGACTTGTAAAACTGTGCTGGAAATTAAAAGCAAGTATTCCATTGGCCTTCAGCAGAGCCAATGCTAATTCCCACCACAGCCTAATTACAGCAGCTCAGATCTTTTGGAAAATATTTGGCGCAGACTACAAAACAAACTATAAAAAAATGAAAGTTGCAGAGGCACCAAAATCGCTTTATACAAGATATTCAGTAGTACAATACAACTTCCTCCCCGCTGATCACTAGAACATAGTACAGCACAACAGGCCCTTCAGCCCAAAATGTCTGTGCTGAAGGTCTCAACCCAAAACGTCATCTATCCCGTTTCTCCAGAGATGCTGTCCAACCCGTTGAGTAACTCCAGATTTTTGTGTTTATAATGCCAAGAAAAACTCCTAACTGCCTGCACGTGATCCTTATCCCTCCATATCCATGTGCCTATCTGAAAGCCCCTTAAACACCACTATCGTATCTGCCGCCACCACCAGCCCTGGCAGTGCGTTCCAAGCCCCCACCACTCTCTGTAAAAACACTTGGCCCGCACATCTCCTTTAAACTTTGCCCCTCTCACCTTACAGCTATGCCCCCTGGTAGATACTTCCACCCTGGGGAAATGTTTCTGGCTGTCTATTGATTGGAACCGATGTCGATGTGCAGACTTTACTGACATTCACTGCCATCTCCAACTGCCTGGGTCTCGGGAGGCAGTGAAGGGTTAACCACTTACTCCCTGTCATTGGTTCCCACGCCCACATTTACACAGAACCAATCTGTGTAAATAGTTCACAGCCTGCCCCCTCCCATCACCAGGGCGCTCCAGCAGTTTATTGTCCGATGGTGCACTGACATTCCTTGTTCACATCAAGCTTACAGATTAAACAGTGTGCATAAATATTAAATACAATGAGGAGTGCAAAACACTGGAATGATGCAAGATAGTCAGTCAAACAACAAGCATTGCAAAGGATTTGTTTAGATTAGTTTAGTTTAATTTAGTTTAGTATTATCATGCGTGCTGAGGTACAGTGAAAAGCTTTTGTTTGGATGCTAACCAGTCAAAGACCATACATGAACATAACCAAGATGTCCACAGTGCTCAGGTAAAGCATAAAGGATACAACTTTCAGTACAGTATAAAGTCTGATTTAAGAAAGATCAGGTCCCCAGTGAGGTGAATGGGAGGTCATCTCTCTAGCTGATTATTGAAGTTCATTAATGGAATAACTGAAGGAGGTAGAGTTCATGGTAAGAGCATGTGGCAGCCTACTCCCTGAAAACTGTAACGTCCAGGTTCAGGAACAGTTTCTTCCCTACAGCCATTTCCGGCTATTAAACACAACCTTAAATAAGCTCCGAACTACATACACTATTATTGCCATTATTGCGCTATTATTATTTTTTTTGTGTGTACGTATATCTGTGTGTGTGTGTGTGTGTGTGTGTGTGTGTATATATATATATATATATATATATATATATAAAATCTATGTGTAATAAAGAACTGCAGATGCTGGTTTAAATCAAAAGAGGACACAAAATGCTGGAGTAACTCAGCGGGACTGGCAGCATCGCTGGAGAGAAGGAATGGCCGACTTTTCGGGTCGAGACCATTCTTCAGACATTATAGACATATAATCCATAAATATATGTGTATTTGTGAGTATGTGTATATGTACACACACTGAACCTTTCTCTCTCATTTATTATATTGTTTACAGTGTACCATGTTTCTATATTCTGTTGTGCTGCAGCAAGTAAGAATTTCATTGTTCTATCTGGGACGTATGACGTTAAAACAATCTTGACTCTTGAAAGAGATGATTGGTTCAGCAGTCTGAGAGGAGTGGGGAAGAAACTGTAAAGAAGGGAAGAGAGAAAGGGAATGGCCAGAGTGGCAGCATCCATGATGGTTCTTCCATCATGAAGATGGACTGGATAGGAGTGCCAGCTGGGATGGACTGGGCTGTGTTCATCACTCTCTGCATGTTCAGGCGGTCAAGAGCTGAGATGCATCCGCTTAGAATACTTTCTGTAGAAGATCAAGAGAATCCTCGTGAATCTTCTCAGAAGCCTGGGAAAGTAAATACGTTAAGAGCATTTTTTGACCACCACATCAGTGTGAAGGGACCAGGTTAGATTGCTGTGATACGGATGCCCAGGAACATGAAGCTGTTGACCATCTCTACAGCAGCTCTGTTGATGAGGACAGGGTTGTGTTCACCCTCTCGCTTCCTTGGGTCCACAACCAACTATCATCTTGCTGATGTTAAGGGCTAGATTGTTCTTGCACCATCACACAAGGCTCTCGAGCTTCTTCCTGCACTCTGTCTCATCGTTGTTGCAGTTCCTGTCAACAACAGTGTTATCATTAGCAAATTCAAAGATCAAGCTGGGACTTCACTTGGCCCAATAGTCCCAGATGTACAAGGAGCAGAGCACGGGACTGAGCACACAGCCCCGAGGGTCAGGGTGGAGGAAATGTCCTGGCCAGCTCTGGCGACTGAGGTCTGCCGGTCAGGAAGCCAATCAGGTCCCATGGACAAGGTCCAGGGGCTGAGTGATCAGCTTATTCCACGCCATTGGCAGCAATCACACAGCTTAAAGTTGCATGACCGTGCCTTTATAAATATGGGTCAAGGTATTAATAATTAGCAAAATAAGGGAAGTATGTGACTTTATAATGAAGACTAAATTATACCAGTGTGTTAATTTATTCTCGTGCTCCTGAACCTGCTGCTCCAGAATTGTATACGGTGCTTTTATATTTCCTGTGTGTGCTGAGGTTGTGTAATCATTCTAAGTTAACAGGGAGCTAGTCTGAAACACACAGTGCTGGAGTAACTCAGCGGGTCAGGCAGCATCTCTGGAGAACATGGATAGGTGATGTTTCAGGTTGGGACCCTTCTTCAGGGGCCTGGAATACATCAGCCATGATCAAGTTGAGTGATGGGGCAGGCTCGATGGGCCGAATGGCCTCACCCTGCTCCTACGGTGAGTTCTTGAGTCCATTCCACTTCCAGAACATTCCAAATCACTACTCTGACAATCATTATCCTGTATCTGTACGCCATGCATAGTTTGATTGTAATCATGTATTGTCTTTCTGCTGACTGTATCTCGGACAATAAAGTAAACTGAACCAAACCAAGCCAAACATAATGAGTCTGAAGAAGCATCTCGGTCCGAAACGTCACCCATTCCTTCTCTCCAGAGACATTGCCTGTCCCGCTGAGTTACTCCAGCATTTTGTGCTCAGCGCTGTAATGGTGGATACCTGGCAGCAAACTCACACACATCGTACTGACTAGATCATCTATTCAGTGAGGGGTACATCAAATCATAAGTGATTGGAGCAGAATTAGGCCATTCGGCCCATCAAGTCCACCTCACCATTCAATCGTGGCAAATCTATCTTTCCCTCTCAACCACATTTTCCTGCCTTCTCCCCATAACCCTTGACACTTGTACTCATCAAGAATCTACCTATCTCTGCCTTAAATTTATCGACTCACTTGGCCTCCACAGCCGTCTGTGGCAATGAATTCCACAGATTCACCACCCTCTGACAAAAGAAATTCCTCCTCATCTCCTTCCTAAAAGAACACCGTTTAATTCTAAAGCTATGTGCTCTAGTCCTAGACTCTCCCACCAGTGGAAACTCTCCACATCCACTCTATCCAAGCCTTTCACTATTCTGTATGTTTCAATGAGGTCCCCCCTCATTCTTCTAAACTCCAGCGAATACAGGCCCAGAGCCCGTCAAATGCTCATCATATGTTACCTACTCATTTCTGGTAAACGTCACCCATTCGTTCTCTCCCAAGACGTTGCCTGTGCCACTGAGTTACTCCAGCTTTTTGTGTCTATCTTCGGTTTAAACCAGCATCTGTAGTTCCTTCCTACACATCCTTCCTCAGATATGGGGCCCGGAATTGCTTACAATATTAGTCAAAAAAACACCAGGGATATGTCACAGCCCGTCCTGTAACCAGAGCAGCTGAGGATCAGGCACTGGGCCTCTGGTGATCAGACACTGAGCTCAGCATCACGCATGGCTGCACCCATGGACAGCTGAGCCAGGCTGCTGCTTGCCAGGGAGACAGGGGAGAGCAGCAGAGACCACAGAGGGGGAGTCTAAGGAAGGGTTCCGACCCAGAGATGCTGCCTGACCCGCTGAGTTACTCCAGCACTCTGTGAAACATCACGTATCCATGTTCTCCACAGATGCTGCCTGACCCGCTGAGTTACTCCAGTTGCTGTCAGTGTCTGGGCCAAAGCCATGGATTCGAGCTCTGCATCATAATTCCTAAAGAAACTATGGTACACCATGACGTGGTAATTGAAGGGAACTGTAAACACATCTCTCTGCTTCAGTTTATTTTGAGAAATACTTTAGAATTAAACCAAATTGAGGGCCTCCACAGCTTTAACATTTTAATTAGCATTTCATGTTGTTGTTAGCCTACAATTACCTCATTAAATCCATTCAAAAGGTTATCTGCAGATTTAATTCCATACATGTTTGAATGCCACAAAGCCAGAAGAATTAAAAGCAGAGTGAAATTGAAGGATTATGCTCTGCATAGATTTGCACATTAAAAAGCCACAAGAAAGGTATTTACGGTGGGAAGATTGTGCAGAGAGCCATGAGATGTACAAGAAGGGAACTGAGACTCTCGTCCAGTCGATAAACGTCACAGAGCGGAGATCACAGCGATGACAGTAGTTATTGTTATTTTAGTTGAGTTTAGTTTATTGTCACGTGTACTGAGGTATCTTGAAAAGCTTTTGTTACGTGCTAACCAGTCAGTAGAAGGTCTATGCATGATTACAATCGAGCCGTCAAAAATGTAGATACAGAATAAATGGAATAACAAGAATAATGTTTAGTACAAGATATAGTAAAGTCTGATCAAAGATAGTCCAAAGTAGACAAAAACGCAGGAGAAACTCAGCGGGTGAGGCAGCAGCCATGGAGCGAAGGAATAGGTGACGTTTCCGTAGATGCTGCCTCACCCGCTGAGTTTCTCCAGCATTTTTGTCTACCGTCGATTTTTTCAGCATCTGCAGTTCTTTCTTAAAGATAGTCCAAGGGTCACCAATGAGGCAGTTGGTAGTGTAGGTAGGAACAGAAAATGCTGGTTTAAACCGAAAATAGACACAAAAAGCTGGAGTAACTCAGTGGGACAGGCATCACCTTGAGAGAGAATGGGTGACGTTTCAGGTCCAGACCCTGCTTCAAATGGTAGCTGGTAGGTCAGGACTGCTCTCTACTTGGTGAGAAGATTGGTGCAGTTGCCTATAAAAGCTGAAACTGTCCCTGACCCTGGAGATGTGTGTTTGGCAGAGGTGCATTGGTGGTTTCCAGGAACCTGGGTTTCATTCTTGCATCCTGAGGACCTGTGATTGCCTCACGATGCCTCCCCCTTCGATCACACCTGTCCTACTCACCTGAGCACATCACCAATACTGAGAGAGTGCAGTTTCAGGGGGCATTGTCCTTTAGGTTAGACTTAATTTCAATTTGCCTCTCAAGCAGGAACCATTACAAAAGACATTTGGACAGTTACATGAGCAGGACAGATTCAGAGTCAAACAATGGCAGGTAGGACTAGTGTAGATGTGGCATGTTGGTCGGCGTGAGCAGGTTGTGCCGAAGGACTTGTTTCCATGGCAGTGCAAGAGGTGGTCTGTGGTGTTCCGTTGTCGAGGTAGGATTAGGGTTGTGTGGGTCGGTGCAGGAAGCTGATTTTGCGTTCACATTTGTGGAACTCTCCTGAAAAAGTTGCGTGTACATCGTGAGTGTACGTGAGGCAGTATATTCTGGAATGTCGTGAGCCGGTGAAAGGTGCGGTCTCTCTCATTACTTGACCAGAGTTAAAGTGTCGTTTTTGGTTGGAACAAGAGGTGCACACGGCTTTGTTCTGGTCCACACTACAAAGTGCTTGCTAATCATTGCACATTTCATGGCAGTCAACATCTGCCTTTTATTACAGCCTGCATGTAACTATTATCCATCATTAGCCAATGCAAAGTAGTCACTAATGGCAGTTTATACTGCTTGTTTGGATACAAACAACTGCCTCTGATGCCTCATTATCCAGCGGAATTGTTCCAACAGCCCAGGATTCATTGAGGTGGGAGAGGACCGGGGGTGGGGGGGGGACGAGGCGGGGGCTGGTGAAAGTGTCAAACACACTATGCTAGCAATGATAGTGTTTCACCAACAATTATCACCCTGCATTTATATAACACGTTGATCATCCCAGCAAGGGAATTCCAGAGCTACACACATGAAGGAACGAGATATAGGGCCATGCATATGATGCCTGCTGGACTACACATACATACAGAGGCTGAGAAAGGCAGGGATGAGCAAGGACATGGGGAGCCTGGGGTCCCGCACCACCAGCTTCAGGAACAGATATTTTCTTACAACCATCAGGTTGTTGAACTGACCCGCACAATCCTGAATAAGAGTTGGTCTTGGCATCATGCTCGGCATAGACATTGTGGGCTGAAGGGCCTGTTCTTGTGCTGTCCTGTTCTATGTTCTAAGAATGGTTTGGACAGAAATTCACAGAATGTGATCAGACAGAAACTGGAAAGCAATTTAAACAAAGACTTGCCTTTCATTTGAGGATGCAAATCACAGCCATGTGGATGTAGAGAGTGGTTTAATGTTTGGGTGTGGAGCCAGTAGTATCACCGCACCCCAACTGCTGCTGGATATAATGACTCTGGAACCTGACTCGGCATGCCTGCACGGGTTAAGTAATACATCTCTACAGCTCCCTTGTCCCGGACACAGAGGTTTGTGGGTTCACATCCCACTCCTGAGCCGACAGCACAAACACCTATGTTGACATTGCAGTTAGTTACACTAAAAGCTGGAGTAACTCAGCAGGACAGGCAGCATCTATGGAGACAAGGAATGTTTCGGGTCGAGACCCTTCTTCAGAAATGATCCTGACATCGCAGTGATAGTGTAAAGGGCATGTCCCACTTACACGACCTAATTCACGACCTCTGCCGAGTTTGCCCTTGACTCATACTCGCAGCATGGTCGTCACAAGGTCATAGGCAGGTCGTAGCAGGCCGTGATGCTGGTCGTGGGTACTCGTGGCATCAAGTAGGCCGGGGCGTTTTTTCTAGCCAGATGAAAAATGTCCATGAATAAATAAAGTCGTGAATTAGGTCATGAAAGTGGGACAGGCCCTTTAGAGGGACTGCTTCATTCAGCTGTAAAACCAGGGTTCAGCTGGCCCTCTATAGAAGGTGTCCACATTGGGGCGGCACGGTGCTGCAGTGGGTAGAGCTGCTGCCTCACAGCGCCAGAGACCCGGGATCGATCCTGACCTCGGGTGCGGTCTATGGGGAGTTTGAACCCGTGACCCCCACGTGGGTTTCCTCCGGGTGCTCCAGTTTCTTCCCATATTGTAAAGACGTGTTAATTTGTAGGTTAATTGGCTTCTGTAAATTACCCCAAGTGTGTGGGGAGTGGATGAGAAAGTGGGATAACATAGAACTGGTGTGAACGGGTGATCGATGGTCAGGAAGGAACTGCAGGTGCTGGACTAACTCAGCGGGACAGGCAGCATCTCTGGAGAGAAGGAATGGGTCACTGGACCCAGGACTGAAGATGGGTCTCAACCCGAAACGTCACCCATTTCTTCTCTCCAGATGCTGCCTGTCCTGCTGAGTTACTCCAGCATTTTAGTAAAGTATCCTTTATTGCCATTCAGACCTTTTGGTCTGAACAAAATTTGTTTACCTTGCAGTCATAACATATAATAAAAAACAAAACACACCATAAACACATATTTAACATCCACCACAGTGAGTTCACCAAGCACCTCCTCACTGTGGTGGAAGGCAAAAGTCTTAAAGTCTTTGTCTTCTTCCCTCCTTGATCTCCCTCTGCGCTGAGGCGATCCAGGCCTCCGATGTTATCGTCCACTAGGCCCGCGGCCCAGCCTTCGACGCCGGGCTGCCGCCACCGCTCTGAAGCAGGGTCCGCCGCTGGAACGCTGGAGCCCCGCAGCTCTGAAGCCGGGTCGCCGCTGGAACGCCACAGCTGGAGAATCGTAGCTCTGAAGCCCGGTCGCCGCTGGAACACCACAGCTCTGAAGCCGGGCCATAGCTGGAGCACTGCAGCTCTGAAGCCTGGGCCGCCGCTGGAGCACCGCAGCTCTGAAGCCGTGCCGCCGCTGGAAGGCCGCCATAGCTCCTAGGCCGCAAATTCCGCCATTAGGCCTCCGCACAGACGGAGACGGTGGACACACGACAAGAAAAGTCGCACCCCCCCGAAGGGAGACTAAAACCCTGTTTCTCCCCCCCCCACACACATACACAGCCTAATAAACCAAAATTCTAAATAAACAAACACAAGAAGACAAAAAGAAAAGAAAAAACAGACGGACTGCAGGTGAGCCGCAGCTGCCAGGCAGCGCCGCCACTTCCGGTGGCTGTGATCGATGGTTGGCATGGACTGGCTGGGCCAAAGGGCCTGTTTCCATGCTGTATCACTGAAGTAAACTGAGATCCGTGGCCACGACTATGAAGAGCAGCCATCTCCAGTGTCATTGGCTTATTGTGGGATTTCACTAACTGCTTTGTTTCCTCAAATGCAATAGTAAAACACCTCAAATGCACCTTGTTTTCTGTAATAACATGCGTTGGAACACCCTGAGAGTGAAAATTGCTGCACAAATAAAACACCTTTTGGAATTATGACAATTTATCTGCCCTCTCTGTGGGCTGGTGTCGAGCTGAAACGTCGCCTACTTCTTTTCTCCATAGATGCTGCCTCACCCGGTAAACTATTTATGTTAATTTCCTTTTGTAACGTTTCTACTGAATGGCTCAGATATTGCACTCCGAGTGACAACAACCTTCAATGCAAAGAGTTCTCCTCTTTTCCACCTCATTCTCTCCCATATGTGTTAATTATTTACTACAGAGTACCATGCAGATGACAAGGGTTAGGGGGAGAAGGCAGGAGAATGGGGTTATGAAGGAGAGATAGATCAGCCATGATTGAATGGCGGAGTAGACTCGATGGGCCGAGTGGCCTAATTCTGCTCCTATCACTTATGACCTTATGATCATAAAGTACCGTACCGATTATTTGAGGTCAAGGTTTCAAGGTCAGTTTATTGTCATATGTACCAATTAAATTACAGTGAAATTCGAAGTCTGTCTTCTGATCACTGACTGGTCTGGGTCTGCCAGCAAAAGGTTTCTGCTTCCAGCAAAACCCCTCTAAACTTTGAATATTAAATCTCAACACCTTCTTTACACTGAAGATTGACACAAAATGCTGGAGTAAACCAGCAGGAGTTCCTTCCTGCACCTTCTTCTCACTGCTATCCCCCTTTATACCAGTCCGCTGAGTGTCTCTATGCTGACTTTGTCTGTGATGTGGACATTCAATTGTTCTGGAGGGCTGCTGTGTTTAATTCATTTGTTGGCAACATAACTTCACGACAGCTTTACAAATACACATTTTCCAGAGACTACAATGTGTTAGACCAAAGAGAAGGCACTGCCCTCTACAGCTCTCCTGCAATGCTTTTGTCCTTTGTGTTTATCTGGGAGGTTTCCTGCCTTTTGCCCCAATTATGCATCGACAGACAGTGATTCCGGGGATCGTGGTGTCAGTGTATCCTCTGGAATTTTGCAGATTCATACGGTCCACACATGCACAGCCTCGTTACTGCACTGAGAGAGTCACAGGAGCACCTCGCAAACATGCCCACACATACATGCCCACACACACGTGCCCACACACACATGTGCGCACGCACATACACAACACGTGCCCACACACACTGGGTTATCAAACCCGCCGACAAGGGAGGTGCCGTGGTAGTCTGACGCGTCGATCTCTACAAAGCTGAGGCCACGCGCTAACTCTCGGACACCTCCTCCTACTTACCCCTGGACCATGACCCCATCGAGCACCATCACCGACTTCATCGACTCCGGCTCCCTGCCCCTCTGAGCCTCCCACCTCATCGTTCCCCAGCCCCGCACGGCCCGATTTTACCTTCGCCCCAAAATCCACAAACCTCACAGGCCCATTGCCTCTGCCTGTTTGTGCCCCACCAAACTCATTTCCACACATCTTGACTCCATCCTATCCCCCTTGGTTAAATCCCTCCCCACCTATGTTCAAGACACCTCAGGCACTCTCCGTCGTCTCCAAGCATTCCATTATACAGGCCCCCATCCTCTCATCTTCACCATGGACGTCCAGTCACTCTACACCTCCATCCCGCACCAGGGTGGTCTCAAAGCCCTCCGGTGCTTCCTCGACCAGAGGAGCAACCTAGACCCGTCCACTGACACCCTCCTCTGCCTAGTGGAGTTGGTCCTTACCCTCAATAACTTCTCTTTTGACTCCTCCCATTTCCTCCAAACACAAGGCGTAGCTATGGGTACACGCATGGGCCCCAGCTACGCCTGCCTCTTTGTCGGGTACGTCGAACAATCCTTGTTCTCGGCATACCAGGGCCCCATCCCCGACCTCTACCTCCGTTACATCGACGACTGTTTTGGTGTCACCTCCTGCACCCACACACAACTGACTGACTTCATCCGTTTCACCACCAACTTCCATCCGGCACTCAAATACACCTGGACCATTTCCGACACTTCCCTTCCATTCCTTGACCTCACCATCTCCATCACAGGGGATGCACTCCTGACCAACATCCACTACAAACCAACTGACTCCCACGGCTTTTTTTTAAAGAAGGAACTGCAGATGCTGGAGAATCAAGGGTACACAAAAAGCTGGAGAAACTCAGCGGGTGCAGCAGCATCTAAGGAGCGAAGGAGATAGGCGACGTTTCGGGTCGAGACCCTTCTTCAGACCCACGGCTAACTGGACTACTCTTCCTCCCACCCTGCTTCCTGTAAGGACTCCATCCCCTATTCCCAATTCCTCCGTCTACGCCGCATCTGCTCCCAGGAAGAGGTGTTCCACACCAGGTCATCACAAATGTCTTCATTCTTCAGAAAACGGGGATTCCCCTCCCCCACTTTAGTTGAGGTTCGCACCAGGGTCTCCTCCGTACACCGCAACACTGCCCTCTCTCGCCATCCCCCCACTCGCAACAAGGGCAGAGTCCCCCTGGTCCTCACCTCTCACCCCACCAGCCGGCACATACAACACATAGTCCTCCGCCAGTTTCGCCACCTCCAACGTGACCCCACCACTCGCCACATCTTCCCATCTCCCCCTTGTCTGCTTTCCACAAAGACCGCTCCCTCCGCAGCTCCCTTGTCAATTCTTCCCTTCCCTCCCGCTCCACCCCTTCCCCGGGCACTTTCCCTTGCAACCGCAAGAGATGCTACACTTGTCCCTTTACCTCCCCCCTCCACTCCTTTCAAGGACCCAAGCAGTCCTTCCAGGACCGACAGAGGTTCACCTGCACCTCCTCCAACCTCATCTATTGCATCTGCTGCTCTAGATGTCAGCTGATCTATATCGGTGAGACCAAGCGGAGGCTTAGCGATCGTTTCGCCGAACACCTCCGCTCGGTTCCCATTAACCAACCTGACCTCCCGGTGGCTCAGCACTTCAACTCCCCCTCCCATTCCGTATCCGACCTCTCTGTCCTGGGCCCGCTCCATGGCCAGAGTGAGCAACACCGCAGGTTGGAGGAACAGCACCTCATATTCCGCTTGGGGAGTCTGCATCCTCTTGGCATGAACATTGAATTCTCTCAATTCTGTTAACCCTTGCTGCCTCCTCCCCTTCCCACCTCTCCCTCAGCCCACGGGCTCCTCCTCCTCCTTTTTCCTTTCTTCCCCCCGCCTCCCCTCACCCATCAGTCTGAAGAAGGGTTTCGGCCCTAAACGTTGCCTATCTCCTTCACTCCATAGATGCTGCTGCACCCGCTGAGTTTCAGTAGTTTGTGTGCGCACACACACACGCGGCCACACACATACATGTGCCCACACACACACATGTGCGCACACATGCATGTGCCCACACACACATGTGCGCACACACACACATGCCCGCTCACACACACATGTGCACACACACACCGACTCATGTATACACACTCACACACAAACGCACGCATCCCTAAACACTCACACACAAACGGGAAGCTGACACTGAACCACAGGAGACATTGGTGAAGACAGCCACACGGTCACAATGGGAAGATTTACGGAACCTCCAAAGAGATGTTAATGTCCTGGTAATTAAAGTTAAGAGGTGGTTTTGCAGACCTGAGTGTCAGTTCAAGGCAGGGCTGAAATTGGGGAAGTGATTCAATGGGGACAAGGCTCTAAAGGACACGTGGCACCAGAGGTATAAATTGTGGGGAAACAATGGCCTGTTTCCTTTATCATCGTCACTTTTTTGCATATCTTTCACTCATTTGTACTCTATCTCTCTATATCACCGTCTATATCTCTCGTTTCCCTATCCCGACTCTCAGTCTGAAGAAGGGTCTGAACCCGAAACATCACCCATTTTTTCTCTCCAGAAATGCCGCCTGTCCCGCTGAGATATTCCAACTTTTTACATCTATTTTCCCTCCACAGATGCTGCCTGACTCACCAAGTTCATCCAGCAATTGGTGTCTTGCTCAAGATCCCAGCAACTGAGGTTCCTTGTCGGCTTTATGAATGCCAGCTTTTCTATTCTGAGATTGCATGAAGCTGCCTCATGGAGAAGGCATGAGATGGAGGATTTGATGGGACATCTGGATTACAATCCCAGTCTTCCATTTACCAATCATGTTCAGCGTGTGGCAGCAACATTGTCTGCCGACATTCCTACACAATTATTTTCATTATCTATTCGCTGGGACAGTTTCCCAGAATTTGTGGACCTGATATTTCAAAAAGACTTAACCAGCATTAAACATTTCCAGATGCACATCCCACAGACATCTTGCTCCGTAATGCTGATTCGTCACCAGCTTAAAGATGATTCATTTTAATCCCAACCATAAAACACCTGCTCTATTTCTTAACCAACAGCAAGGAGAAAGAGAATTTAGACACAAAATTGAGTAACCCAGCGGGACAGGCAGCATCTCTGGAGAAGGAATGGGTGACGTTTTGGGTCGAGACCCTTTTTCAGACTAGAAATAGAATTTATTTTACACACAGGCACACAGAGGTAAATGCCTGGAATGAGAGGCATAGATAGGATAGACAGTCAGAATCTTGTCTCTCGGATGGAAATGTCAAAGACCAGAGGGCATAGCTTTAAGATGAGAGGAGCTAAGATGATGTGCAAGTGATATTATTTTTTACACAGAGAGTGGTGGGTGCCTGGAACCTGTTGCCAGGGGTGGTGGTGGAGGCAGATACGATAGTGGTGTTTAAGAGGCTTTTAGATAGGAACATGGATATGTAAGGGATGGAGGGTTATGGATCATGTATTGGCAGATATAAGTTTAACCTGGCACCATGTTCAGTATGGATACTGTGGGTCAAAGGGCCTATTCCTGTGTTGTACTGTCCTGTGATAACTCTGTCAGCGGAGGTGGTAGAAGCAGATGCAGTAGCAACATGTAATAAGCTTCTAAACAAGCACGCGTACAGACAGGGAATAGAGGAATATGGGTGCAGGTAGATAGGGTTCATTTATCTTGGCATCATGTGTAAGAAAGAGCTGCAGATGTTGGTTTAAATCAAAGGTAGACACAAAATGCTGGAGTAACTCAGCAGGAGTCTGACCCCCAACTGAGTCTGAAGAAGGGTCTCGACTCGAAACGTCACCCATTCTTTCTCTCCAGAGATGCTGCCTGTCCTGCTGAGTTACTCCAGCATTTTGTGTCTATCTTGTTCAGCATAGATATTGTGGGCTAACGGGTCTGTTCCTGTGCTGCGCTGTTTAATATTAAAATTCAGCAGAGTTTTAATTAATGGCAGGAAAGGCTAAAGAGGCCAACAGACTCCTCACCTCGAGTTTAAACACCTCCTCACGAGGCGGTTGGTGCTATATCTGGGTGCTGGGGTAGAGGTCAGGGCAGCCCTGAAGGAGTAGAGTGCACCATCTGCATCAAGTTGCCAGGGAGCCAGGCACTGCCGGGTAGGAGGCAAGGCATGAAACAAGCTCCACATGCCGGAAGAGGCGGGTGCCAAAGCATTCCGTGAGCAAAGGCCGAGAGGTTCCGAAGTGGAACATTTCTGGAAATGTGCTCCTCAAAATAAAATTAATGGCAGCTGTCATTGCCCCTAGCAACTCAGCTGTCTGTAAAACCCACTTACATATTTAATCATACTGCACGGAAACAGGCCCTTCAGCCCAACACGTCCATGCCGACCAACATGCCACAACTATATCCCATTTGCCTCCGTTTGGCCTAAATCTCTAAATCTTTTAAATGTTATTATTGTACCTGCCTCAACTACCTCCTCTAGCAGTCCGTTCCATATACCCAACACCCACCAGAGTCTCCCCTCAGGTTCTTATTAAATCTTTCCCTTCTCACCTAAAACCTATATCTTCTGGTTCAGTGGGGCGAGTCAGCCAAGAGACCTCACTGCAGACACAAGTAGAGGGCCAGGGAGGGAGGGAGGGCCACAGTGCTGACAATATGCAATCCATGTGTAACCAAGGATGAATGAAGATTTCTGCGAGGGCAGGTAACGAATCCAATCAGCATCCTGTGCCATGGCAGCTGAGTGATTGTACTTCAGCAACTATTTAAGACCTGTAATGTTTATTGATCAATGTAAAATAAACAGTTGTTAATATGTAACGTGTCAGGAGTTTTCAGAAGGTGGTGTTTAGCAACTGTTAACATGGTTTTCTGCCGTTGCAATGATTCCCAGGGCAGCAGTGCCCGTCACCCCTACTGGTCAGCCGCCTGCTTTTTCTGGGGTACCTTCACGATGGTCAGTTTCTTGGGCATGTTGGAGCTGGCCTTCATGGTGATGTCATGCTCAATCTTGTTCCTGATAGCGACCTCCAGGTCCTGCAGGGGAAGGTCAGAAACCAGAGGTCAGACACCTGCCGCACTTAACCCTCTCATACTCAGGCTCATTACCTTTACATTTAGGTTTATTATTCATGTTCCGAGGTACAGTGGAGAGCTTTGTTTTGCATGCCATCCAATCAAATCAGAGAATAGCACACATCAATACAATCAAGCTGATCTCAAGTACAATAGACGGAGCAAAGGGGAAGATACAGAGCGCAGAATATAGTTCTCAGCATTGTAGCGTACATTCCCAGCTTGCCTGAGACTCCCGTAGCAAGGGAAACAGGAGGAAGAATGATACAGGAGGAGGGTGAGGAAGGCTAGGTCTCCAAGCCTGTGTTTTATTTGAATTTTCTGCGCAACTTATGTATAATTTGTCAGTTTGTGGGTGTGTGCGCGTGTGTGTGAGTGCATGCAATGCTGCTACAAGCAAGATTTGCATTGTACTGGCATAGATGACAATAAATTCGAACCAAAGGCCACCTCTAACCGAGCCCTGGGAGCAACCTAGACTTTGTAGTGACAAATGAACAGTGGCTGGGAGCTGTGTCTCCACAGTCTGAAGAAGGGTCTCGACCTGAAACATCACCCATTCCTTCGCTCCAGAGTTACTCCATCTTTTTCTGTCTATCTCCAGCTGCGTATCCTTACTCACTGGCTACCTCTGCTGGCTGAACGACAGCACTGCAGGTGTGAACATTCATCTAGCGTGTGAAGACCAATCGATCACAACACAAAACGTCACCTGTTCCTTTCCTCCAGAGATGCTGTCCATGCTGTCTGACCAGCTATTCACAAATAGACCCAAATATGCTGCTAATTAGATCATATTTAGCCCACATCCCGCTCCAATCCTTGTATCCACCTTAGATCCCAGATTCTGTCAGAAACTGGGCACTGCTGCTCGCGGGGGAAGGGAACACTAAGAGGAAGAGTTTAAGCCCCTCGTTTGCCAGAACGGCAGGAACGTGAAACCTGCTGAAGGGAAGAGGGAATAAGTGGATAATAAACGTGCACGGCTAGGGTTGTGCTGAGAGATGCCAGACAGGAGCGGGAGTGTGGATTGGCTGGCCCAAATGGCCTGGTTCTGGCCTTACATCCTCCGCAAGGCAACAGAGGTTTAGTTTAGTTAATTGTACCAAGGTTCAGTGAAAAGCTTGTTGTTGCGTGTTATCCAGTCAGCATAAAGACTATACACAATTACAACCAAGTCGTCCACAGTGTACAGATACAGGATAAAAGGAACAATGTATAATGCAAGATAAAGTCAAGTAAAATTTGATTAAAGTTAGTCTGAGAGTCTACAGTGAGGTAGATGGGTCAGGACTGCTCTCCAGTTGGTGAGAGGACGGTTCAGCTGCCCGATCACATATTTCTCTACCTCTTGCCTGATGGGAGACGATGAGGTTGGTTTGCATGATGGTCTGGGCTGCGCCATTCCACCCACTCCCCCCTTTCTGCACCCTCCTCATCAATCTCATCCCAAAGCTTGTGTTTCTGCCGTAACCTGGTGACTAACGGGCACAGAGTGAGTGGCATTGAATGAGCTGCAGGCACACTCTTGCCCTGCACCGTGTGCTGCTCCAACTCTGCACAAGACTGGAGGGGCCGGGGTGGTGTGTACGGTTCTGACATCACATTACAGGAAGCAGCGGCAGCAAGAGAGGGTATTAATGCCACACAGGCTCACTGTGAGTGAGACCCAGCCGCACTGATTAGAAAGGTCCACCAATTCGGTTTCAAAGCTTGATAATGATATTCTGTGACAGACACTGTCGTGATGGCACTGCCCCAACAGGAATAAATTCCCAAGTAAATACCTTCTTCAGTTTCTGTTGTTTAATCACTTGCTTCTTTTTGGGAGCAATTACTCGCCCTAATGGGATTAAGAAACATCAATAGAGTTATCAACTTGATAGATCTTCTCAGTGCAACATCTTATACAGAATCCCGCATATTAACATGTGGATTTAACACTAAGCGTTCAGGCAGAACAGGTAAATGACAAACTGTACTCATGCATTACACAGATATTGTCTTTGCCCTGCAAGTACCAGCCTCAGCTTTGTGGAAGCAAGGGGCAGAGGATCAGTTAAACCAGTTAGGTTTATAGGGATGTGGGCAACCGCGGGCAGGTGGGACTGGTGTAGATGGGGCATGTGGGCCAGTGGGGCCGAAGGGCCTGTTTCCACTCTGTGTCTGTGACTCCCCCCCCACCCCACCCCACTATCCCCCTCCTCCCTAATCCCTCCCAAATCAATCTCACTCCTGGGATCAATAATGTTCTATCAACAACGGAGCGGCCCCGAGACCCGGCCCCTCGCTGTCGGTAACCGCGCCGCCCCCCCACCCGCCCCTGCCCCTCTCCCCCCTGTCCCGCTCCCTCACCTCCCTCCCTCCCCCCACCTCCCTCCCCTCCCTTCCCACCCCTCCCCTCCACCTCCCCCTCACCTCCCTTCCCCCCTCACCTCCCTCCCCCCCTCCCCTCCCTCCCTCCCCCCCCTCCCTCCCTGCCTCACCCCCTCCCACACCTCCCTTCCCCCCCCTCACCTCCCTCCCCCACCACCTCCCCCCCCTCCCCTCCCCTCACCTCCCTCACCTCCCTCCCAGCCTCACCTCCCTCCTGGGCCCTCCCCTCCCTCCCTCACCCTCCCCTCTCCCTCCTCCCTCACCTCCCTCCCCTCCCCCCTCACCTCCCCTCCCCCCCCCCCCCTCACCTCCCTCCCCTCCCCCTCCCTCCCTCCCGGGCCCTCACCTCCCTCCCCTCCCCTCCCCTCACCTCCCCCCCCCCCTCACCTCCCTCCCCTCCCCCCACCTCCTCCCCGGCCCCTCACCTCCCTCCCCCTCCCCCCTCACCTCCCTCCCTCCCTCCCCCTCACCTCCCTCCCGGCCCCTCCCCCCTCCCCCCACCTCCCATCCCCTCCCCTCACCTCCCTCCCCTCCCCCCTCACCTCTCCCCCTCCCCCTCACCTCCCTCCCCCCCTCAACCTCCCTCCCCTCCCCCTCACCTCCCTTCCCCCCCCTCCCCTCACCTCCCTCCCCTCCTGGGCCCCTCCCTCCCACCTCCCTCCCCGCCCCACACTCCCTCACCTCCCCTTCCCCCGGCCCCCTCACCTCCCTCCCCCTCCCCCCTCACCTCCCTTCCGGGGCCCCTCACCTCCCCCCCTCACCCTCACCTCCCCCTGGGCCCTCACCTCCCTCCCCCCCCTCAACCTCCCTTCCCAGCCCCTCACCTCCCTCCCCGCCCTCCTCACCTCCCTTCCGGCCCCTCACCTCCCTCCCCCCCCTCACCTCCCTTCCTGGGCCCCTCACCTCCCTTCCCCCGGCCCCTCACCTCCCTCCCCTCACCCCCTCACCTCCCTTCCCGGCCCCTCACCTCCCCTCCCCTCCCCTCACCTCCCTTCCTGGGCCCTCACCTCCCTTCCCGGCCCCTCACCTCCCCTCCCTCCCCTCCCCTCACCTCCCTTCCTGGGCCCGCTCCCGCTCCCTCTCCCTCTCCCGCCGCCCCCCGCGCGCTTCGGCGCCGCCAGCTTGAACCGTCCCTGCGCCATGACGCCCGCCGGGATACTGGAGGTCCTCCAGCGGGCGGGTCACGGGGAGGTCAGGCCGCGGCGCCTGCCGGGAAAGGGGAGGTCGGCACGCGGCGCCTGCCGGGACAAGGAAGGTCAGATTAAAGGCATGGCGCGGGGCGTCATGGGGGTAAAGTGCAGTAATAGGGCAAGGTGGGACAGAGACGGGCAGACAACAAATACACCGCCCAGGCCCTTCGGCCCAGTGTCCGTGCTGACCACAATGTCAGGTCAACCTGGGCTCTGCCTCACCTGGCCAGTATTAGCCAGTAGAGCGCGGAAACAGGCCCTTCAGCCCAACTTGCCCACACTGGCCAACATGTCCCACCTGCCCGCGGTCCATGTCCCTCCAAACCTGTCCTATCCATGTACCTGTCTAACTGTTTCTTATACATTGAGATAGTCCCAGCCTCAATTACCTCCTCCGGCAGCTCATTCCATACACCCACCACCCTCTGTCAGTAAAGGTTACTTCTCATGTTCCTATTAAATCTTTTCCCCTTCACCTTGAACCTGCATGCTCTGGTCCTCGATCCCCCCACTTTCGGCAAGAGACTCTGTGCGTCTACACGATGCTATTGTTGGAGTTTCAGTGAGGGCGAGGACTCAGAGTCACAACTTAAACTATCCATTCAGCCCCTCACCCATTCAAAAGCCATTCATATGCTTGAACCTAGCCCCATCCTTTCAACTACAAAACAGCTAATTCTATCTAACTTCCCCCCACATTTTTACTAGTTCTGCCAAACAAAAGAAGCCAGTTTGTTGAAGAGTACACAGGTGTTTTAATCAAAATGAAACAACCCATGCACGGGCTGAAGTTCAGGCTGAGATGCGTCATCTTCAGAGGAGGCATGACTGAGGGGTCCTTGTTGCGCAGCTCGGGAATATGGACAGAAGTCCCATGCTGGCCATTTTCCAGTTCTTCCCATCTCTGCGCTGAAGGAAAGAAGCAAAACAAAGCATTGGGAATACTCAACAGGTCAGTCGTGGAGAAAGAAACATAGTTAACGTTTCAGGTGAATTGCCTGACCAGGTGAGTATTTCCAGTCCAAAATTTAACAGAGCATTTGCTCTATTTTAGAAACATAGAAACAATGAAAAATAGGTGCAGGAGTAGCCATTCAGCCCCTTCGAGCCAGCACCGCCATTCAGTATGATCATGGCTGATCATTTAAAAATCAGTGCCCTGTTCCTGCTTTTTCCCCATATCCCTTGATTCTTTCAGCCCCAAGAGTTAAATCTAACCTTAAACATGTATATTTTGATCTGTAAACATACAGGCTGATGCTCTTCAGTAACCTCTGGATTCTACAGACTTTCATGACAGGGTGGTTTGAAGGGCATATTAAAGGGTCACTGGAGTTTAGAGGAAAAATTTGTTTCGGTAAGACAAAGATGATTGTGAGAGAGGAGTCCAGAACTGTGAGGGCACAGCCTCAGGGTCATCACAAATGTCCTCAATCTTCAGAGAACGGGGATTCCCCTCCCCCACTATAGATGAGGCTTGCACCAGGGTCTCCTCCATACCCTGCAACACTGCCCTCTCTCCCCATCCAGCGTCCCCCATACTGTGTCCCCTGGTCCTCACCTTTCACCCCACCAGCCGGCAAATACAACACATAGTCCCCCGCCAGTTTCGCCACCTCCAACGTGACCCCTCCACTCGCCACATCTCAGGGTGAGGAGTTGGCGGCTTACGGAGATAATTATTTGGAGTAGTCAGCACTTGGTGTTCTGTAGCTCAGACCCACCGGATGCTCAGCCATCGTGACGAGTAGACAGCGGAACTGTGGAGATAGTGATGAAGAGAGGGAAGTCTGAAGAGGCTTCCACCCGAAACGTCACCCATTCCTTCTTTCCAGAGATGCTGCCTGACCCGCTGAGTTACTCCAGCATTTTACGTCGGTCTCCGATTTAAACCGGCATCTGCAGTTAGTTCCTACACAAGAGAGGGAAGTGGCTGTAATGAACCAGAGGAGGGCCAGACTCCACTGACCTATTCCTGCTTCTCTTCCTCTGAAAGAAAAAAAATCCCCATCACAAAAACCAGTGCACGTGACGATCCTTGCCTATGGGGGGGGCGGGGGGGAACTGAAGAGCAAGTTTGGAATTTGTACGGAAAGAAACATGGAAGGGGCAGGAAGGGATGTTGTGCTGCTGCCAGGGACCACGGCTCAGGAGATGTGCTGCTTCTTCTCAGTGAGGACTTCCTGAAGATCTTGAGGGCGGTGGACTCCAAATTCGGTGATGATCGCGCCTGTGATGAGGCTGTGGGGTGTGATGTCAAAGGCGGGGTTCCATACCCCCACCCCTGCAGAGAAAGAATAAAACCTTCACAAACTGAAGCTTTTACATCACATTATCTCCCTCCTGCTTGATCTTCATAGTACCAACTTGACTGGAAGGATGCAGAGAGGATGACTGGCAATTTTTTTCCAAGGGCATAGGGTCTTACACTAGAGGGCTGAGGTTTAAGTTGAGGGGGTGGGGGCGATATTTAAAGGGCACCTGGCGGGGAACTTCTCCACACAGGGTGGTGGGTGAATGGGACGAGCTGCTGGAGGAGGTGGTTGAGGCTGGGACTCTCACAATGTTTATGACATTTAGACAGGTACATGGAGGACAGGTTCAGAGGGATGTGGGCCAAACGCAGGCAGGTGGTGTTATTGTAGATGGGCCATCTTGATCGGCATGGCCAAGTTGAGCTGTAGGGCCTGTTTCCTAGCTCCATGATGATGATTTATTGGAGCAATAAGGGCCACCCCCTCCCACCGACTGGGTGCCACACTCCCTCATATAGTGACCCCTGACCACACTCCCCCTTAGTGACCCCTGACCCTCCACACTCCCCCTTACAGTGACCCCTAACCCACCACACTCCTCCTTACAGTGACCCCTGAGCATCCACACTCCCCTACCGCAACTCGACGGGTCAGAGTCGGTACACTGACTGTTGGTCAGACATGCAGTGTGGTGCTGGGCTGGGGTCAGAGGGGAGGATCAGGGTGGCTCAGGGTCGGGGCACCTGACCGGCAGTGGGTTAGTGGTCACTCACCAGGTGCGGCCACGTGGACACCATTGACGTGGGTGAGCTCGTTGGCCGGACGCTCTTCCACTGGGATGCGGTGACCAGAGTCCAGGCTGAGGTCACATGAGTGGCTGGGGGCAGCCACATAGAAGGGGATGTGGTGGTGCAAGGCCACGATGGCCAGCTGGTACGTCCCCACCTTGTTGGCCGTGTCTCCATTCGCAGCAATCCGGTCAGCACCCACCACCACCGCTACAGGGAGCGACGGGGGGTGGGGGGGGCGTAAAGAGTTGGGATGGGGGGGGAGAGAGGGGGGGAGAGCAAGGGGTGAGGCAGGAGGGTGGGGGGAAAGAGAGTGACAGATTAGCCAAACAGAGACACAAGGAACTGCAGATGTTAGAACCTTGAGCAAAACACAAAGTGCTGGAGGAACTCAGCGGCTCAGGCCCGTCAACGCCCTGTTGACCATTGCACAGCGAACGGCGGGTGGACTGGTCACAGACCAGTGTCCAGCCCGACCTGAATCCTGGTGTCCAGCCTGACCTGAATCCTGGTGTACCCAATGTACCCATTCCATCCACACCTCGCATAATCAAACACGATGAGAGAAAGGCCGGGGCTGGGGGGGTGTTTGGGGCAGCTGCTCCACGCTGGGACCTACGTGGCCTATGACCACGTGGGTTTCCTCTGGGTGCTCCGGTTTCCTCCCGCCCTAAATCTCAGAACTGGCATTCTCAAGAGTAATTCAGTATTGTGACATGAATAAAGACCATGATCATGAAACTGACAAGACTGAACTGAGCTTGTCGCAAGCCCTCTTCAATAAGTGCTGTGTTTGCAAATATCTCCGGCATCTAGGTTGGGGCAGCTGCTCCGCGCTGGGACCCACCTGTGATGAAGGTTGGGGCAGCAGCTCCGCACTGGGACCCACCTGTGATGGCCAGGGCTGGCTCCGCGCTGGGACCCACCTGTGATGAAGGCCGGGGCTGGCTCCGCGCTGGGACCCACCTGTGATGAAGGCCGGGGCTGGCTCCGCGCTGGGACCCACCTGTGATGAAGGCCGGGGCTGGCTCCGCGCTGGGACCCACCTGTGATGTGCTTCTCCTTCATGGCCACGGCAGCCATGCTGTCGGTGATGAGCGTGGCGGGGATCTGCTCGTAGGTCAGCTCGTAGGCGGTCAGCCGCGCCCCTTGGTTGTACGGCCGTGTCTCCGTGCAGTAGACGTGCTCCAGACGACCCAGGGCCCAGAGCGATCGGATCACACCTGAGGCACAGCACACTCTTTAGAGATACAGCGCGGAAACTGGCCCTTCGGCCCACCGAGTCCGTGCTGATCAGCGATCCCCGCACACTAGTTTAGTTTAGAGATATAGAGTGGAAACTGGCCCTTCAGCCCATCGAGTCCGCGCTGGCCAGAATGGGTGGAAGTAACTGGAAGAGAGGCAGGGGAGCAGGTCAAAGCCTGGTGAGTAGTTCCTGAGGATTGGAGGGTAGCTAATGTACCCCCACTTTTTAAAAAGGGAGGGAGAGAGAAAACGGGGAATTACAGACCAGTTAGTCTAACATCGGTAGTGGGGAAACTGCTAGAGTCAATTATTAAAGATGGGATAGCAGCGCATTTGGAAAGTGGTGAAATCATTGGACAAAGTCAGCATGAATTTACGAAGGGTAAATCATGTCTGACGAATCTTATTGAATTTTTTGAGGATGTAACTAGTAGAGTGGATAAGGGAGAAGCAGTGGTTCGTGTGTTGTATCTGGACTTTCAGAAGGCTTTCGACAGGTCCCACACAAGAGATTGGTATACAAACTTAATGCACACGGGTAATTGGAGGGTTCAGTTATTGATGTGGATAGAGAACTGGCTGGCAGACAGGAAGCAAAGAGTAGGATGTGAAAACGGATCCTTTTCAGGATGGCAGACAGTGACTAGTGGGTGCCGCAATGCTCAGTGCTGGGACCCCAGCTATTTACAATATACATAATGATTTGGACGAGGAAATTAAAATGCAACATCTCGAAGTTTACAGATGACACGAAGCTGGGGGGGCAGTGTAGCTGTGAGGAGGATGCTAGGAGGCTGCAGATGACTTGGATAGACTGGGTGAGTGGGCAAATGCATGGCAGATGCAGTATAATGTGGATAAATGTGTGGTTATCCACTTTGGTGGCAAAAACAAGAAAGTAGACGAATTATTTGAATGAGGTGACCGATTAGGAAAAGCAGAAATGCAACGAGACCTGGGTGTCATGGTACATCCAGTCATTGAAAGTAGGCATGCTGGTGCAGCAGGCAGTGAAGAAGGCGAAATGGTATGTTGGCATTTAGCAAAAGGATTTGAGTACAAGAGCAGGGAGGTTCTACTGCAGTTGCACAGGGTCTTGGTGAGGCCACACCTGGTAGTATGCATACAGTTTTTTCCTAATCTGAGGAAAGACATTCTTGCCATAGAGGGAGTACAGAGAAGGTTCACCAGACTGATTCCTGGATGGCACGACTTCCATATGAAGAAAGACTGGAGAGACTTGGCTTGTACTCACTGGGAATTTTAGAAGGATTGAGGGGTGATCTCATAGAGACTTCAAAACTCTTTTATGGGGTTGGACAGGCTAGATGCAGGAAGATTGTTCCCGATGTTGGAGAAGTCCAGACAAGGGGTCACAGTTTAAGGATAAGGGGGAAGTCTTTTAGGACCGAGATGAGAAAATCGTTTTTCACACAGAGAGTGGTGAATCTGTGGAATTCTCTGCCACAGATGGTAGTTGAGGCCAGTTCGTTGGCCATATTTAAGAGGGAGTTGGATGTGGCCCTTGTGGCTGAAGGGATCAGGGGGTATGGAGAGAAGGCAGGTACAGGATACTGAGTTGGATGATCAGTCATGCTCATATTGAATGACGGTGCAGGCTCGAAGGGCCGAATGGCCTGCTCCTGCACCTAATTTCTATGCTTCTATGAAAGGAGACAAAATGGTGTCAGATGTGGAGAGAAGAGTGAAATGTAAAGCCAGAGGGAGGGATATGGGTGGAATGAGGGGAGGGGCCGGGGGGGCTTAAGGGTGGATGAGGACAGTGGGAGAGGAAAATGACCTGCTCTGGCTCCACGTTCTCAGTCTGATACCCCTGCCGGGGCCAGCCGTTTTCTACCGATGAGTGCAGGAGTGATGTGTATTGCGATCGTTCTGGTAGGGACAGTTACTGTCTGCTGTGCCTCTTAGGGATATGGAGGGTGAGGGATAAAGGGATCAAGGCAATGACTCAGAGAGAACAGAGACCCCTCTGCATCAGTTTAGTCAGAGATGACAGCGTGGAAAACGGCCCTTCGGCCCATCGACGTCCACGTCCGACCACAATCACTACACCTTACACTACACACTGAGAAACCATTTACAGAAAGACTCGATTAACCTACAAAACTGACGTTCTTTGTTAGTGTGGGATGGAACAGGTGACACCCAGAGGCAAACCACATGGTCATCGGGAGAAACGTACAAACTCGTACAGACAGTTACATGTGGTCAGGATCAAGCCCGAAGACCTCTGAGCTGTGACAGGCAGCAATTCCACTGGTTGTGCCACTTGCCAGGTTTGTACATTCTCTCTATGACCACGTGGTTTCCTCTGGGTGAGCATCCGGTGTTCCTCCCGCCCCTAAATATGAGAAACTGAGCTCATTCATCAGAGTTAATTCAGTATTGTGTACACAAATAAAGACTCTGATCATAAAAACTGATCTGAACTGAGCTTGTCCCACAGCCCTCTACAAAATAAATGCTTGTTTTGCGCAAATATCTCGGCATCTGTGTTTGTGAAAAGTGAGGACATTCGATGCTAAAACAGGGACAGCACGGAAATACAAGGACGATCTCTCACAACTTTCCCTTCCTTCACGTGTAATAAGACTCTAATGCTAGCCACCGTGCTCATCCCAAAACATTTAGAAAACAGAAAAAAAAAATAGGTGAGGAGTAAGGACCATTCTCGGCCTTTGAGCAAGCACTGCTATTAAATATGATCATGCTGATCATCACAATCCGTCTCCCGTCTGCTTTCTCCCTTACCTTGATTCCGTTAGCCCCAACGGCTAAACTCTCTCTTGAAAAAACATTCATAGTGAATTGGGACTCACTGCCATCGTGTGCAGAGAATTCACAGATTTCGATTAAAAAGTTTTTCCTCATCTCAATCCTAAATGGCCTACCCCATCATTCTTATTAAGAGGTGATGTGTAGGAGACCCCGGCTCAACACTTACCCAGAGCGGGAAGACGTAGTCCTGCCAGTGGCCAGGTGCCCGTGTTACAATGAGTCCAGGTATTGGTCTACTTGTCTGTTGTCGGCCGGTGGACGAATGTGCTGGCACCGTTGGGACCGATAATGGGTTGTCACTGATGTTCCTTCTCCAGCATCGCACTCTTCTGCAAATCACACTTCCGGTTGGGAAGACATAGTATGTTTAGTCGGAAGGTTTCGTCATGAGGGGAATAGATTGTGTAGATGCACAGAATCTCTTGCCCAGAGTAGGGAAATCAAGGACCAGAAGACATAGGTTTAAGGTGAAGGGGGAAAGATTTAATAGGAATCTGAGGGGAAACTTTTTCGCACAAAGGTTGGTGGGTGTATGGAACGAGCTGCCAGAGGAGGTAGTTGAGGCTGGGATGATTCCAACGTTTAAGAAACAGTTAGACAGGCATGTGGATAGGACAGGGTTGGAGGGCTATGGACCAATCTCGGGCAGGTGGTGGGAGTAGTGGAGCTGGGACATGTTGGCCGGTGCGGGCAAGTTGGGCCGAAGGGCCTGTTTCCACACTGTATCACTCCATGACTCTAATCGCTGCCCCAAATCCAGAATCCGATGGAAAGTTCCAGTGAGTGTGAGTAAAAGGAGCTGAAACAGCAGCTCCTATTGTTTTTACTGAAAGGTTCGTGGGATGACTAAATGAAGACCCCAGGAGCCGAGAACATCTGAACAGGTCAACAACAACTTCAGTACATGTCAAATTTCCAAATCCTTGATCATGAGGAAATGTCCTGAGAATGCAGAGATCTGAGAGAGATGCAAGCTGAGGAAAACACATAGTATACTGTTTGTAATTGGCAGATGGATTTGGACAAGCGAGAGATGAAAAGACAAAAAGTGTGGGATGAGGATAGAGGTGTAGTGAATTGTAAAGCTGGTGGAAGCAACATAGATGGAGGGGGGAGAAATGGGGCAGAGGGAGAGAGGGGGAGGGGAAGGATAAGGGTTATTTGACCAATAGCTACAGGAGTAGGCCATTCGGCCTTCGAGCTAGCAACGCCATTTCAATGTGATCATGGTCTGAACATCAACAATCTTACCCCGTTCTGCTTTCCCTTATCCGTTATCTTCAAGCACCCTAATCTTGATAAGAACTGCAGAGAACCGGCCTCCACCGCCCTCTGATGCAGAGCATTACACACGACTCACAACTCTGTGTGAAGTGTTTCTCATCTCCGCAAAGAGAGTTCACTCTCTTTCGGGCAAATGGCAATCAAGGATATGGGGAAAAGCTAGGAATGGGGTACAGATTTTATATGATCAGCCATGTTGTGTTATTGAATGGCGGTGCTGGATTCATGAAGGGCCGAATGGTACTCCCGCCACCTATTTTTCTGTTTCTAAATGTTTGGATGGCACGGTGACGTAGCAATCTCAGCAATAGAAGCACTCACTTCTCTTTTAAGTCTTTTTGCGTCAGCAGTGGTGTCCGTGCCTCTTGACCTCCAGCTGGAATGAATTGGTCAGGTCCTGGGCAGCTCGGGCCATGTTTGACCGACCCGTGGGTTGGCCGTCACCAGGTAGTCCAGTGTTCAGGGCAAAGCTGGCCAGGGCCTTCCTTGTCATTGTCCTCCTGTGGTTGAGCTCCACGCCAGGGCTCAGGCAGCAACAATGGCGATTTGCTGGGGCCACCCGTACCTAACACCGTGGTTACCGGACGTACCGGAGGTTACAGAAGGGCCACACAGGAGAGGGGGGGCAGGGAGGGGCGAGAGGGTGAGGGGGGAGAGAGAGCCGGGGGCTACAGGGGAGAGAGGGCATAGAAGGGTGGCAGGGCCAGGGACGTGGAGTATAGAGGAGAGCAGGGGTGGGGGAGAGAGGGGGGCGGGGGAAGACTAGAAAGGAGGGGGGCTAGGGGGAGGGGAGAGCGTTGACACGCAGCGGCGGGCCCTAGGGGGTGAGGAACGCACCGGGGTGCCGGGGGCAGGCGGAATGAGGAGGGCCGAGGGGGGCAGCGGGGAGGGAGGGAACGGAGGGGGTAGGCGAATCCCACGAGGTTTCCCAGCCACAAATAGCTCTCGCTCTCACTATTCCTTTATTCTCCCCCACTGTACCCCCCAGTCCCCCGCCTGTAACCCCAGTCCCCCTTGTACACCCATGGTCCCCTGCTTACCCCACAGACCACTCCTCCTGTACCCAGACCCCCCATCCCCCTGCTACCCCACAGTCCCCTGTACCCCAGACCCACGTACGCCAGACCTCCTCCGTACCTCAGACCCCATGCTCCCCCCCTGATACCCCCACAGACCCCCCGTACCCAGACCCCCTGTACATCCCAGCACCCCCTGTGCTACCCCAGACCACCCCAAGGCTCCACAACCCCAGTACCACTTCGGACCCCAACCCGCCTTCCGTTGCATTCCACCAGCACTCCCCATGTACCCAGACCCCCTCTGTACCCAGTACCTCCCCTCGTACCCACGACCCCCTGTTACCCCTAGCCCCCCCCACCGTACCCAGACCCCCCCCTGTACCCACAGACACCCCCACCACAACCTCGTACCCCAGGATAACCCTGTACCCCATAATCTCCCACCCCCCGGACCCCAGGACTACCCTGTATTACCTCCTGCTCCCCCACTGCTACCACCCAGATCCACTCCTGTACCCCCAGACCCCTCCTGTACCCCAGATCCCCCCATGTACCCCAGACCCCCCCTGTACCCCAGACCCCCTGTTACCACAGTTCACCCCCTGTACACCAGTTCCCCCCCTTGTACCCCAGACCCCCATCGTACACCCAGGTCCCCGTTTCCCCCAGTTCCCCCCATATGCTTTTGTTACACCCCAGTCCCCAAATGGTACCCATGACCCCCCTGTACCCCAAGACCCCCACTGTACACAGATCGCCCCCCTGTGTACCCCAGATCCCCCCCCCTGTACCCCTAGACCCCTCCCTCGTACCCCAGACCCCTGTACCCCAAGTCCCCCCTGCTACAAGACCCCCCCTGTTACCCAGACCCCCTGTACCTCAGGACACCAGACCCCCCCCATGTATCCAGACCCCCTGTACCCCCCTGATCCCCTGTACCCAGACCCCCCTTGTTACCCCACGACCCCCTGTACCCCAGTCCACCCCCTGTACCCCAGTCACCCCCTGTACCCCAGACCCCCCCTGTACCCCAGACCCCCCCATGTACCCCAGTTACCCCCCGTTTACCCCAGCGTTCTACCCCGTCCCCCAGTTCCACCTCTGTACCCCAGTCCCCCCCTGTTCACCCCAATCCCCCCACTTGTACCCAGACACCCCCTCGTTTAACACCACGACCCCAGAACCCCCCTGAACAGGACCCCACCTGTACCCCAGGGGACCCACCCTGTCCCAGACCCCTGTACCCAGACCCCTGTACCCAGACCACCTGTACCCCAGTCCCCCCTGTACCCCAGTCCACCCCTGTACCCCAGACCCCCTGTACCCCAGTCCCCCCCTGTACCCAGACCCCAGTTACCCCAGTCCCCCCCCTAGATACCACAGACCCCCTGTACCCCAGACCCCCTGTACCCTTAGTCTCCTGTTACCCCAGACCCCCTGTACCCAGCCCTCTGTTACCCAGACCCCCTGTTACCCCAGTCCCCCTGTACCCCAGGACCCCCCTGTACCCAGACCCCCCTGTACCCCAGTCCCCCCCTGTACCATACCCCCTGACCCCAGTCCCCCCCCTGTAACCCTAGTCTCCTGTACACCAGACCCCCTGTACCCTAGACTCCTTCAGTTACCCAGACCCCTGTACCCTCAGTCTCCCTGTACCCCAGACCCCTGATACCCAGACCCCTGTACCCTAGTCTCCTTGTACCCCAGACCCCCCTGTACCCAGACCCTCTGTACCCCAGTCCCCCCTGTACCCAGACCCCTTACCCGGCATGGCAGGCGATGTGACTGTCCAGGCGGCGCTGACGCCGTTCCCCCGGGCCGGTAATGCGGCGGTGCGGGAGCTGCAGTTGGTCAGGATGGAGAGGCGAGCCGCGGGCGTAACGAAGCGCCTGCAGCGCCACTGGACGGGGCGGCGGGGACGGAAGGACACGGCGGTCGCGGGTAGAGGGGGTATGAAGCCGGGGACGGGGTGAGAAAGGATGGAGGGTTGATAGGCCGGGGCCGGCGGTAAGGGGATGGGGGGGGGCGGTGGCGGATGGGGGAGGGCCTCTGGGGGTGGGGCAGGGGCATGGGGCGGGGCCTGTGGTAGGTTGGGCCGTGGGGGGAGTGTCTGGGCCGCGGGGCGGGGGGGGGGGGGGTGATAACAACGGCGCGGCCTGGGGTAAGGCTGGGCCGCGGGGGGGGAGTGTACTGGGCCGCGGCGGGGGAGTTGTCTGGGCGCCGGCACTGGGGTAGGTTGGCCGCGGGGGGGCAGTGTCTGGCGCCGCGGGGAGGGGGGGGGGGGGGGATGAGGCCGGGGCCTGGGGTTTAGTTGGCCGCGAGGGGACGGGGGGGGGGGTTGAAGGCCCGCGGCTCTTGGGGGTAGGACTGGGTCGCGGCGGATGGGAAGTTAAGTGTCTGTGGCTCGCGGGGGGGAGTGTCGTCTGGGCCACGGCCTGGGGTAGGTTGGCCGTCGGGGAGGAGTGTCTGGGGCGCGCAGGGAGGGCGTGTCTGGGCCGCGTGGTGGAGTATTGGGAGTGTCTGGGCGCGGGGAGACGTGGGGAGGGTCGGTTTGCCGGCTAGGGGGGGGGTGGGGTCGGGGGAAGCGGTCAGCGCCTGGGACATGTTCCCAGTTGTGACTGAGCTCCTTGTAGAGCGCAATGAAGCTTTTGTCGCTTGACTGCCCAGGCAGCCCGTGATGACGAGGAGCCACTCACATGTGTACAGACACAGTACATCAAGGGGATACCGCTTCTGGGCAAGGTAATCCAGTAACGAGTAAGATGTGGGTAGCCGGAGGCGGTCACAACTCTTCAGGGGATCCGCTCTCTGTGTGTGGTGACGTATATCGAAGGCGTTCTTGGGAAAGAAACTCCTGAATCTGGAGGTGCCTATTTCTGTGGCCAACACCTGTACCCTCCCTTAGTTCAACAAGTTCATGGCACTCTCACCCCAACGACTGTCTGTAATGTCGACATTAAACGCACTACATCTTGCAAAACAACAGAGTATTGCTTTGCTTTTATTGAAATTAACCTGACATTAGTTTCAGACACAATAACGGTTCTCTTCAGTTAGACAAATGTGGAACTTACAAAAGGGTGTTTTAATTTAATGCATTTTCAAATATTTAGATTCACAACATTTTAAAAAACAGGCAACGTTCTGCACAGGTTATACACTGGTGATTTTCTACAACAATCTACAGGCACGATTGTGTTAGTGGGGAGCTTGAAAGTGCTCAAAACTAAACACCTAACTGAGGAGACAAAATCAGTGTTGGAACGGTTGACTAAACCAAAAGACATGATCTGTAATGTTTAGAACAAACTGCAGATGCTGGTTCAGGCAGACATCTCTGAGAAAGCAGGGATAAGTGACTTCTCTTCAGTCTGGAGTAAGGGTCTCAACTGAAAAAGGTCACTATTCTTTTTCAGAGATGCTGTCTGACCGCCTGACTTACTCCAGCTTTTTGTGTCACCTCTTGCAAACTAATGTTAGCTGTTTCTCTCTCCGCAGCTTGCCAGCCGGCATGCTGGATATTTCTGCTAGTTTCATACGCTAATTCACGATTGCGGATATGTGCACGAGCTGTTAGAGTGAAGAGCATCAATAGAACTGGAGGAAGCTGGAACTACAGAAGCCACCTCTAAGTAACAGCAGGCTCACGTTCCCTTGGGAAACGCAGTACGCCTCAGAGACGGCCAATAAAACCGTAGGCTTGAGTGAGATCCCTTGGACACACCAGGCACACTTCAGCTTGTGACTAAATTCACGGTCATTTTTCTCCTGGTTAACAAAAAAACAAGCGCTGGAGTAACTCAGGGGTCAGGAGAATCTGTGGAGAAAATGGCTAGGTGACTTCCAGTATATGGGTCCTTCTTCAGATCTGAGGAAATGTCACTCATCAGTTTTCCCAGAGCATGCTTGCCTGACCCGTTCTAGTTCTGGGGATATTTTGAGTCAGTGTTTGGTTTCCAGTTAGGAGTGAAGTACAAATCCTCTCAGAATGGCTGTGGATTCAGGGGAATCCTTTGCGTTTTCAGACCTGATGAGGCAAGGGCCAAGGAGGGCAGCACAAGGTCTGTTGATTACAGCAATAGTACCTGATCAGGCATGCGGTCAATTTCCACAGCAAAGATAGGCAAGACGGTCCACTCTGAGCTCTCACAACACCTAAGCTTGTCCAACCATGTTAAGTCCGATCTTTTGAAGTATCTTCTGCTCCCAGGTGTATTTGGCCAGGTCCGTTATATGCAATTGGACTTCTGTGGACAGTGTTAAGAGCCATCTTTAGATTATATTTATTATAGTCTAGGGTCATCTTACAGAATAAAAGTTAACAAGAATCTTTAGGCACTTGCTGTAACAAGTAATAAGCGTCGATTAAAACTAAATGAAAGTCGGAAAATGAGTTAGAATGTTTCCCAACAGTGGCAGTGTAAGTGTGTCCGCAGTGTTAATCTGAAAAATAAGACACAGAATAAAAGACTAATCTAATCATAACAAAATTTCAATGTTCATTCATTCAAACCGCCTGATGTGATCAGCAGTTATGACTTGTTTTTTAATTTTTGGTTAGTTTTCGAGAGGGTGCGTTCCCCCATTGGGGAGAGTGGGTCAGAGAGTTGGGGCGTTGTGGGGGGGTCGGGGGGGGGGGGGTGAGGAGCGTTGGGTGTGGGGCGTGTGGCGGTCGGTCGGTAGGGGCGTGATGGGGTTCGGGGTGGTGAGATTGGGGGGAAAGTGGTTGGGAGCATGAGGTCGGGTGGGGTGTTGGGTCAGTAGTGGGGGGTTGAGAGGTCAGCTTGGGCGTGAAAGGGGTCAGGCTCGGTGGGAGCCGCGGTCGGGCATGTGGGGAGTGTGAGAGTTGGGGGTTTAGGGTCGTGGGGGGGGAGGGGTCCGATTTATGTGTGGCGGGGTGACTGGGGCCGGGGACTAGGGGTGGGCTGGACCTGATGAGGGGTGTGAGGGATTTAGGGGCTTCGGAGGGAAAATTCCTGCAGCGACAGTCGAGTCAGTAAGTTGGAGGACACGTGGAGAGTGGGGATCTGGCGCAGCCACTGACCCTCTGTGACCTGCTGTACACGCACGCGTTTGTTAGACAGCAGGACACGCGTGAACACACGGGCTGCGGCCACACTGACCTCACTCATGGGTGATGTATTGACCACGGCAGCGCCTGACTCAGGTAACCAGTCTTCTCATGATCTTCATCTACCGCCCTGTAACAGGAAACGCCAAAGGCTTTGATCTCCACACTGCATTACACTACAAACATTGTAATTCCACACTGTGTTATCGTTACTGCGTTTACATGCGCACCTGTCGCTGACCCCACGCATTACACTGTAGAGTTGAGACCCACACTTGCATTCACTGATTTACACTGTGGGACAAAATTGTGACAGTTTAACCAAACCCGTCCCCCAATCTCACCCCGACCTCACCCCCACGTGATGCCGTCACTGAGATCACACCATAATTAAATTAGAATTATCACATTTATATAACATAGATGTCTCATAGCATCTACACATATATCTCA
>CM069166.1:510000-524717 GCA_035221665.1 Okamejei kenojei | reverse complement strand
CATAGAGATATAGTGAGTCCCCAGACCCCCTGTACCACCCCAGATCCCCTGTCCCCCAGACCCCCCTGTACCCCAGACCCCCCTTGTACCCCAGTCCCCCCCTGTACCCCCATTCCCCCCCTGTACCCCAGACGCCCCCTGGTACCCCAGTTCCCCCCCGTCCCCCAGTTCCCCCCGTCCCCCAGTTCCCCCCTGTACCCCCATTCCCCCCTGTACCCCAACCCCCCTGTACCCCAGACCCCAGACCCCCCTGTACCCTGACCCCCCCTGGTACCCAGGACCCCCCTGTACCCAGACCCCCCTTGTACCCCAGACCCCCCTGTACCCCAGTCCCCCCCTGTACCCCCAGACCCACCCCTGTACCCCAGACCCCCCTGTACCCCATGTCCCCCCCTAGTAACCCACGACCCCCTTGTACCGCCAGTCCCCCCCTGTACCCCAGACCCCCCCTGTACCCCAGACACCCCTGTACCCCAGCCCCCCTGTACCCCAGTCCCCCCCTGTAACCCCAGACCCCCTGTACCCCAGTCCCCCCCCCCTGTACCCTAGTCTCCCTGTACCCCAGACCCCCCAGTACCCAGACCCCCCAGTACCCCAGACCCCCCCTGTACCCAGTCCCCCCCCCCCCTGTACCCTAGTCTCCCTGTACCCCCAGACCCCCCTGTAACCAGACCCCCTGTTCCCCAGTCCCCCCCCTGTAACCCCAGACACCCCTGTAACCCCAACCTCCTCTGTACCCCAGACCCCCCTGTACCCCATTCCCCCCCTGTACCCCAGTCCCCCCCCTGTAACCCCAACCCCCCTGTACCCCAGTCCCCCCCCTGTACCCCAGACCCCCTGTACCCCATTCCCCCCCCCTGTACCCTATGTCTCCCTGTTACCCAGACCCCCCTGATACCCAGACCCTCTGTACCCCAACCCCCTTTACCCCCATACACCCCCCTGTACCCTAGTCTCCAGTACCCCCCAGAAACCCCCCTGTACCCCAGTCCCCCCCTGTACCCCAGACCCCCTGTAACCCCAGACCCCCCCTGTACCCTAGTCTCCCTGTACCCCATCCCCCCCTGTAACCCCAGGACCCCCCCCCCCCCCCTGTACACCGCATGGCGGCGATGTCTGTCCCAGGCGCGCTGACGCCGTCCACGGCCGGTAATGGCGGCGGTGCGGGAGCTGCAGTTGGTCCAGGATGGAGAGGCTGCCGCGGGCGTAACGCCAGCGCCTGCAGCGCCATGACGGGCGGCCGGGGACGGAACAGGACAGGCGGGCCGGGGAGAGGGGAAGGAGGAGAAGCCGGGATCCGAGGTAGAGAGGGTATGGAGGGGTTGGGCCGGGGCCGGCGGGATGGGGGATGGGGGGGGGTGGGGGGGGAGGGCCCGGGGTGGGGCAGGGGATGGGGCCGGGGCTGGGTATGTTGGGCCGCGGGGGGGAGTGTCTGGGCCGCGGAGGGGGGGGGGGGGATGAGGCCGCGGCCTGGGGTAGGTTGGGCCGCGGGGGGGGAGTGTCTGGGCCGCAGGGGGGGGGGATGAGGCCGCGGGCCTGGGGTAGGTTGGGCGCGGGGAGGGAGTGTCTGGGCCGCGGGGAGGGGGGGGGGGGGGGGGAAGGTGGGCTGGGGTAGGTTGGGCCGCGGGGAGGGGAGTGGTCTGGCCGCGGCCATGGGGTAGGCTGGGCCGCGCGCGGGGGGGAGTGTCTGGCGCGGCCTGGGGTAGTGTCCTGGGCCGCGGGGAGGGGGGGGCCGCGGGGAGGGAGTGGGCCGCGGGGAGGGGGCCCCGGGGAGGCCGGGCCCCAGGGGGGGGGGGTCGGGGTCGGTCAGCGCCTGGACATGTTCCCAGTTGTGCTGAGCTCCTTGTAGAGCGCAATGAAAGGCTTTTGTCGCTTGCTGCCCAGGCAGCCCGTGATGACGAAGGAGCCACTCACAGTGTACAGACACAGTACATCAAGGGGATACCGCTTGGTGCAAGGTACATCCAGTAAAGTCAGATGGGGGTAGCCGGAGGGGCACCACTTCAGGACCGCTCTCTGGTTGTGGTGACGTCTGGGAAGAAACTCCCTGAATCTGGAGGTGCCTTTTCTGTGCCTTTTCTGTGCCAACACCTGTACCTCCCAGTCTCAACAAGTTCATGCACCTCACCCCACGACTGTCTGTAAATGTCGACTTAAACCGCACTACATCTGCAACAACAACAGAGTATCTGCTTTGCTTTTATTGAAATTAACTGACATTAGTTTCAGGAACAATCAGGTCTCTTCGTTAGACAATGTGGAATTACAAAAGGGGTTTTAATTTAATGCATTTTCAAATATTTATTCACAACATTTTAAAAACACAGGCAACGTTCTGCACAGGTTATACACGGTGATTTTCTACAAATCTACAGGCACGAATGTGTTAGTGGGAGCAGTGCTCAAACTAAACACCTAACCGGAAGAATCAGTGTTGGGAACGGTGACTAAACCAAAAGACATGGACTGTAATGTTAGAAACAAACTGCAGATGCTGGTTCAGGCAGCATCTCTGGAAAGCAGGGATAAGTGACATTTCTTCAGTCTGGAGAAGGGTCTCAACCTGAAAAGTCACCTATTCCTTTTCTCCAGAGATGCTGTCTGACCCGCTGACTTACTCCAGCTTTTTGTGTCACTCTTCAAACTAATGTTAGCTGTTTCTCTCTCCGCAGCTGCAGCCCGGCATGCTGGATATTTCTGCTAGTTTCTACTCGTAATTCAGATTGCGGATATGTACACGGTTTAGAAAGCAAGAATGGAGGAAGCTGGAACTACAGAAGCCTCTACCAGTAACAGCAGGCTCACGTTCCCTCTGAAACGCAGTACGCCTCAGAGACGGCCCAATAAACCGTGAGCTTGAGTGAGATCCCTTGGACACACCAGCAACACTTCAGCTTTGTGACTAAATTCACCGGTCATTTCTCTGGTTAACAAAAAAACAAAGCGCTGGAGTAACTCAGCGGGTCAGGCAGCATCTGTGGAGAACATGGATAGGTGACGTTTCAGATGGGCACCCTTCTTCAGACTGAGGAAATGTCACTCATCCACGTTTCCCAGAGACGCTGCCTGACCCGTTCTAGTTCTGGGTCAGTGTTGGTCCAGTCAGGAGTGAAGTACAAATCTCTCTCAGAAAGGCTGTGGATTCTGGGAATCCTTTGGCGTTTTCAGACCTGGATGAAGGCAAGGCAAGGAGGGGCAGGCACAAGGTGTACAGCAATAGTACTGATCAGGCAGGGTCCAATTCCACAGCACAGAAGGCCAGAAGGTCCCTCTGAGCTCCACAAACCAAAAGCTTGTCCAAACCATGTTAAGTCCCGATCTTTTGAAGTATCTTCGCTCCCAAGGTGTATTTGGCAGGTCCGTATTGCAATTGGCCTCTGTGACAGTAAAGAGCCATCTTTAATTAATTTAATTATTTTAGGGTCATCTTAACAGAATAAAAGTTAACAAGATCTTTAAGGCACTTGCTGTAACAGTAATAAGCAGCCGATTAAAACTAATGAAAGCGGAAAATGAGTAGAATGTTTCCCAACAGTTGGCAGTTTAATGTGTCCGCAGTTGGTAATCTGAAAAATAAGACACAGAATTAAAAGATAATCTAATCTAACAAATTTCAATGTTCATTCATTCAAACCGCCTGATTGTGATCAGAGTATGACTTGTTTTTTAATTTTTGGTTAGTTTCGAGAGGGGCGTTCCCCATTGGGGAGAGTGGGGTCAGGGTGGGGCGTTTGTGAGGGGTCGGGGGGGGGGGGGGTGAGGGGTTTGGTGGTGGGGGTGAGGGGGTCGGGGTAGGGGGTGAGGGGTCGGGGTGAGATTGGGGGGAAGTGGTTGGGAGCATGAGGTCGGGCTGGGGATGGTCAGAGTGGGGGGTGTGAGAGGTCAGCTTGGGGTGAAAGGGGTCAGGCGGGGGAGCGCGGTCGGGGTGGGGGAGTGTGAGAGTTGGGGGTGGGGGGAGGGGTCCGTGTGGCGGGGTGAGGGGCCGGGGAGGGGTGGGCTGGACCCTGATGAGGGGGTGAGGGATTTAGGGGTCGGGGGAATTTCCAGCAGCGACAGTGAGTCAGTAAGTTGGAGGACACGTGGACTGGGCAGCACTGCCCACTGTGACCAGCTGTACACCACCGCGCTTTGTAGACACAGGCAGACACGCGTTGAACACACGGCTGCGGCCACACTGACCTCCACTCTGGGTGATGTATCTGACCCAGGGCAGCGCCTGGTAACCAGTCTTCTCAATGATCTTCATGTACCGCACCTGTAACAGGGAAACGCCAAAGGCTTTGATCTCCACACTGCATTACACTACAAACATTGTAATTCCCACACTGTGTTATCGTTACTGCGTTACACTGCGCACTGTCGCGACCCCACACTGCATTACACTGTAGAGTTGAGACCCCCACACTGCATTACACTGAGTTACACTGTGTGACACTGTGAACAGTTGCAACCCCACAACCCCGTCCCCCCAATCTCACCCCGACCCCTCACCCCCCACCGTGTTGCCGTCACTGTGTGACACCGTCTGTTGCCCGGTCACTCTGTGACACAGTGTTGCCGTCACTCTGTGTGACCGCACTTTTTTTTTCTGTGGAGTGTTGCGTCCGGCCTCTGTGACACAGTTGTTGTTCCGTCACTCTGTGGACACAGTGTTGCCGTTCACTCTGTGACAGTGTTGCGTAACACTGTCTCTGTGACAGTGTTGCCGTCAGTGTTGACTCTTTGGCAGCAGTGTTGCCGTCACTCTGTGACACAGTGTTGCCGTCACTCTGTGACGCACAGTGTTGCCGTCACTGTGTGTGACACAGTGTTGCGGTCACTCTGTGACGCAGTGTTGCCGTCAACTGTGACACTGTTGTTGCCGTCACTCTGTGACACAGTGTTGCCGTCACTCTGTGACGCATCAGTGTTGCCGTCATGTGTGTCTCTGTGACACAGGTTTGCCGTCACTGTGTGACAACAGTGTTGCCGTCACTCTGTGACACAGTGTTGCAGTCACTCTGTGACACCGTGGACACAGTTGCAGTTGCCGGTTCACTCTGTGTGTGTGCCGTCACTGTGACACAGTGTTGCCGTCACTCTGTGACACAGTGGTTGCCGTCCCTCTGTGACACAGTGTTGCCGTCACTGTGGTGACACCGTGTTGCCGTCACTGTGTGGACACAGTGTTGCGTCACTCTGTGACACAGTGTTTGCCTGTCACTGTTGTGACTGTGGCACCGTGTTGCCGTCACTCTGTGACAGTGTTGCCGTCACTGTTGTCACCTGTGTGTTGGCCGTCACTCTGTGACACAGTGTTGCCGTCACTGTGTGACACAGTGTTGCGGTGTCACTCTGTGACACAGTGTTGCCCTGTCACCGTGTTGCCTGTCACTGTGTGACACAGTGTTGCCGTCACTGTGACACTGTGTTGCGTTGCGTCACTGTGTGTGACTGTTGTTGCCGTACTGTGTTGACACAGTGTTGCCGTCACCTGTGTGAACCGTCTCACTCTGTGACACCGTGTTGCCGTCACTCTGTGACACAGTGTTTGCCGTCACTGTGTGCCGTCACTGTGTGACCGTCGTTGCCGTGAACACACTTAGTCACTGTGTGACACAGTGTTGCCGTCACTCTGTGACACAGTGTTGTTGCAGTGTTGCCGTCATGTGTGAAAAGTGTCTCCGTCACTGTGTGACACAGTGTTGCGTCACTCTGTGTACACAGTGTTGCCGTTCTGTGACACAGTTGTGACGTCACTCTGTGGACCAGTGTTGCTCAACTTGACACAGTGTTGCCGTCACTCTGTGCACAGTGTTGCCGTCACTCTGTGACACCAGTGTTGCCGTCACTGTGTGACACAGTGTTGCCGTCACTGTGTGACACAGTGTTGCCGTCACTGTGTGACACAGTGTTGCCGTCACTGTGTGACACAGTGTTGCCGTCACTGTGTGACACAGTGTTGCCGTCACTGTGTGACACAGTGTTGCCGTCACTCTGTGACACAGTGTTGCCGTCACTGGTAATCACAGTGATGTGACTCTGTGACAGTGTTGCCGTCACTGTGTGGACCACAGTGTTGCCGTCACTGTGTGACACAGTGTTGCCGTCACTCTGGTAGGGACCACTGTTGTTCTGTGACACAAAGTGTTGAGTACCGTCACATGTGGGACACTCACTTTTGTTTGCCGTCACTGTGTGACACTGTGTTGCCCACACTGTGTGACACTGTGTTGCCCACACTGTGTGACACTGTGTTCCATTGCCATCCCACACTGTGTCACCACCTCCACCAGTGCTCACACGATCACTAACCTGGACTCCCGACACAGTGAAGTAGGGGATCTCGAATTTGATGGTGATCGGGGGCTTGCCCTCACTGTTTTCATTCTCGACACTCGGCAGGCCAAAGTGGGCGCGCATCAAATATTCCTTCCCACCCTTTGGGAGAGGGAGGAAGACAGAGAGATGGGGGAGGGGACAGATTAAAACAAAACCATTTCTATAACATTATGGTGAACAATCTGAAACGACAAAGCCAATAGTTTTCATCCTCACTGCCCCTGATCCTTCACCTCTCTCCAATCTTCATGCCCACTCTTACTTATCTTCCACAATTTAGACTTGCAACAGCTGCGATGTGTCAGTGCACTCTTCAGCTAACATAGAACTGGTGATGAGCAAGGTGCTACACACACCTGCAGATCAGACACTCCTGTTTCTGCAGTAACCCCATCACATCTCCACATATTCTCCTGATAATTAATTCATTTCAGTGATTAATCGCATTAACAGGTGCCATAATTAAACTGTTGGTCATAAGTGATAGAAACAGGATTAGGCCATTCGGCCCATCAAGTCTACTCTGCCATTTAATCATGGCTGATCTATCTCTCCTAACCCCATTCTCCTGCCTTCTCCCCGTAACTCCTGACACCCGTACTAATCAAGTAGGAAGGAACTGCAGATGTTGGTTTACACCAAAGATTGACTCAACATGCTGGAGTAACTCAGGCACAGGAACAGGAAGCATCTGTGGAAGGAAGGAATGGGTGGCATTCGGCTCTAGTCCCACTGAGTAACTCCGGCATTTTGATCCCACAATTAAACTGGTGGAACATGTACTGTATCCCATCAGTAATCAATGCTACAAAACATTTTATCATTACCAGTTTGACAAATGCTTTAACGGTGTGTGGGTGAATTAGTGTAAAGTCAGATTTTCATGGTCAGATTCCAGAAACACGGCACAACTGGCCAGCCGATCAATTCGCTAGCATTGACAGAGGCTAGATGCAGGAAAAAATGTTCCTGAAGTTGGGAGAGCCCAGAACTAGGGGTCACAGTTTAAGAATAAGGGGTAGGCCATTTAGGACTAAGATTAGGAAAAACTTTTTCGCCCAGAGTTGTGAATCTGTGGAATTCTCTGCCACAGAAGGCAGTGGAGGCCAATTCACTGGATGTATTCAAGAGAGAGTTTGAGCTCTTAGATTGATCCCTAGAATCAAGGGATATGGGGAGAAAGCAGGAACGGGATACGGATTTTGGATATCAGCCATGATCATATTGAAAGGTGGTGCTGGCTCGAAGGGCCGAATGGCCGACTCCTGCACCTATTTTATATGTTTCTGTGTAACCCGTGTTGGGTTCACGAACAGAATTCGAGAACTGGGTTCAATCCTGACTACGGGTGCTGTCTGCATGGAGTTTGAACGTTCTCCCCGTGACTGTGTGGGTTTTCTCCGAGATCTTCGGTTTCCTCCCACACTCCAAAGAAGTGCAGGTCTGTAAGTTAATTGGCTTGGTATATATTGTAAAATTAGTCCTGGTGTATGTGGGATTGTGTTTGTGTACGGGGATCGCTGATTGGTGCGGGCTCGGTAGGCCGAAGGGCCATTTCCCTGCTGTATCTCTGAACCAGGCTAAGAAGTGGCTGATTCGGAAGCTCCAAGCTGCAAGTGTGTTCTTCCGTTCCGACATCGGAGTTCCGATCATCCCGGTGAGAGGGCCTGAACATCCAGCTGCCGTAGCGACGACTGCGGAAGGCTCAAAGGCCCCGACCACGGGGAACAAAGAGGAAGATAACTGAACTTTATTGCCTTCCCTCACAGTGGGAACGTTGTGTGGGGATATTCATGTTAAATCCTATTGTGTATTGTGTACTTTTATTTGTATGGCTGTACGGTAACTCAAATCTCACTGCACCAATTGGTGCATGTGACAGAAAATGTAACTTGAACTTGAACTCCCTGTCTCTGTGGCGGACAACGTTCTGGGATATTTCACAAACCACACCGACAAGCGACAAGAGGACATCCTCAATACCAACATGTAAGTGTCACCGCTACACCACGCACCCTCCACCCCACAACAACACAGCCTGTGAGCACCAGCGGAGGAGGTTTGCCAGCCCCACCCACCGGGACCTGGTCAACCTACAGCAAAGGAACAAAGAGCCGGCACTCACTGGCAGGGATTTGATGGTCCACACCACCGTGTTATTTTCCGGCACCCACTTGGCACTGCCCACGCTGGTCTTGAACTTGGGAGAGTCGGCGTCGCTGGGCACCGGGATGATGATCTCCACGTTGTTGGCCACCGACTGCTTCTTGAACTGACTCTTGGCCTTTTGGAGAGGGAACACTGCTCGTTAACCCCTGCCCCACCACCACGAACCTCCCCCATCCCCATGCCCGCCCGTACTTGGAGAGCCCCACCAGGAGGATGTTTCCTCTAGTGGATAGAAGCAGAGTTTGAGAATGGCACGAGTGGCCTCTAGCTAGGGGTGGACGTAACAACAGAGTCGTCGAGGTAAATTAACGATGGTCCTTTCAAAGGTACAAGGAGCAGATAGGAGAAATGGAGCCTTCCGTTCCCACAGTGTGACTGACCTTGATCATATATTCAACACGGCTGTGAGAGAATTTCTCAATCACCGATTCAATCCAAATCAGAGGCTTCACCTGAAAACAAGAGAATATGTTCAAACTGCTGCAATTTCACAACATCTGGGCCACTTACTGATGCTAGGAAGGTTGCTGGATTGTCAGATTGTATTTTAGACATCTACATGGATAGGACAGGTTTAGAGGTTAGGGTTAGGGAGGTGGGACTAGTGTAGCCGGGGCATGTTGGCAACTTGGGCTGAAGGTCTTGTTTCCACACTGTATCACTCTATGACTCTAGATAGAACTGTAGACACAGCCTTGTCTTGTTTATCTGCTCAAGGGCCTGTCCCACTTGGTGATTTTTTTCGGTGACTGCCGGCGTCATATCAAGGTCGCCAAAAGATTTTGAACATTTCAAAATCTAGCGGCGACAAAAAAAAAGTTGCGACACTTGAAAAAATACCGCGCGTCATACGTCATCATGCCGCAAATCTTTCGGCGACCCGTCCCGCTGAGTTACTTTAACTCAGTTGGGACAGGACCTTCAGTACACTCAATCCTGGCCCATCCCACTGTACTGGACAAGGGGTGGTTGTTAGAGCTTACCTACAATCGTACAATTCAATGTTCCTACCATTAGATTGTAAGGAATTGATAACTCTAGCATCTTCCTTGCTCCTCATTAACATTGGCTTGGGCCAGGAGAGCAAGTGTTGGCACAAAGACCCTGCATTGCTCCGGGGATGCTTATGCCTCTCCTCCAGAAACATTTCTGTGAACAAAACAGTGAAACGACCCCCCAGACGTCCTTTACTCACATGGATGTTGAGGCGGTAAGACATGAGCTCAAAGTCGCCGTCTGGCGGGATGAAGGAGATGGTTCTGTCATTTTCAAACCGCGAGAGTCTCACGCACTGGTGGAACTTCACATCCTCCAGTTCCACCGATTTATTTTTACTTCCTGGATTAAAACAAAACTCGAGCTGTTGTTGTGGCTTAGACACAGCCGTCTGTAACTGATCAGGTTTAGTTTAGAGATACAGCGCGGAAACAGACCCTTCGGCCCATCAAGTCCGCACAGACCAGCGATGCCCGCACATTAACACTATCCTACAGATCAGATCTGGGGATGGACTATAGCAATTCCTAAACCAATCCCTACAAGGCAGCACCTCCTGCAGTTACAGAGAGGGGTTTTCTGCTCAAGTCTCCCAATTGGGATAACAATTTTTCTCTCTGCTTTCTCTCTATCTCCATGTCTCACTAAGATGTTTTGGTAGTGTTGACTCTCCAGTAAACTGAACTAGTGTGGTGCCTGGGGTGGGAGATTGCAACCTTCACGTGGTCTGCCCCGTTTCGACTAATGCAATCAACTCGACGTGCAGAAACAGAAGTTCAAATAGAACAAGTTGTCCTACAACTTTAGGCTGTGCACGCCACACGAAAGAAGAAGAAGTGTAGTGCCTGCTCTAAGGCGTGGCATCAAGCAGTACTGTATGGACAGTACAGCACTCTGATGACTGAGCAAGCAACTGATTACCTGCTCACTGGTTTATGTAGGTCGGATGTTGGAGATAGACATAAAATGCTGGAATAACTCAGCGGGACGGGCAGAGTCTCTGGAGAGAAGGAATAGGTGACGTTTCAGGCGAGACCCTTCTTCAGACAGAGTCAGGGGAGAGGGAAACGAGAGACATGAAGATATGACCTGCTGGTTACATGAGTACCGTACCCCCCTTTTAAACAATCCCTGGCCTTAATAGATGATCAACACTTTGGCAGCACATCATAGGAGCTACAAAAAGCTCTAAAAATATTCTCATGGAAGATATTTTAAAACACTATTTTAAGCACTGGCCAAAGAGAAATTCTCTTTAAAATCTGTTTCAATTTTGAATGTTTTAAATATAACTTTCACGAGATTTCTGACGGGACAATTGTCCAGATGGAGCAGGAAGACTGGACGGTTCAGTGTCCCTGGGTGTGATGGGGTCAGTGGCCAGGGTACTGGGCTGAATGTGCTTGACCAGCGAGTCACGGCCGCTACTTACTGCCGGTCAGTTCGAAGAGGACCTTGTCGTTGAGGCCGAGACGGAGCTCGGGCATTCCGGACAGGAAGACTCTCAGCTTGACACTGCCCACGATCTCACTCTGAAGCACATTCCCATTGGCGCTGACCTGTGAGCGGACAGGAGGAATGAGCTGACCCACTGGACAATGGCACAGGGTAGAGCAAGCGGTCAGCAGGTGTGGGTGGGTCACTCCATGCCCAGCTGTCCCCTCACAACACAAACCCACAATGGCCCAGCCAACCAATCCCACAATCACTCGCCAATCCTTGGGCACCACTTCCAACCCATACCCCCCCCCTTCCCTCCGGACCCCTGCCCCTCCCCCCAGACCGTGCAACAGCCCCCAGCCAAGGTCCAGCCCCTCCCAAGACACAAACCCCTCCCATCACCACCCACTCTAAGCCCCCCCGGGAACATCAACCCCTCCTCCGCACCAGGAGACCCCCTCACCAACCACGAGTCCCCCCACGGTGAACCCTCCCCCAACGTGATCGTCACCACCCCGCCACGGTTACCCCCCCCACCGTGACCCCCCCCAGCCCCCACGGTGACCCCCTCCCCCCCCCGGTGACCCCCCACGGTGACCCCCCCCCACGGGTGAACCCCCCCCCCCCACGGCGAACCCCCCCCCCACGGCGAAACCCCCCCCCCACGGCGAACCCCCACCCCCCCACCGGTGAACTAAATCCCCCCCAGGCGTGAACCCCTCCCCCACCACGGTGAAACCCTCCCCACACGGTGAACCCCCCTCCTCCCCTCCCCCCCCCACGGTGAACCCCCCCCACCACGGCGAACCCCCCCCACCACGTGGTGAACCCCCCCCCCACCACGGTGAACCCCCCCGCCCCACGGTATGACACCCCCCGCCCCACGGAGACACCCCCCGCCCCACGGTACAAACCCCCCCACATGGTGACCCCCCCCCCATGGTGACTCCCAACGTCCCCCCGCCCAACGGTGGGAGCCACCCCCCACGTGAACCCCCCCACTCACTCAAACACATTGACCCCTTCGATGACGTCAATGAAGACCTCGTTCTTCTTGTACTTGACGCCCTCTGACCGCCAGGACACGGCGTTGGTGACAGTGGCCGGGGGCCGAGGGGCGGCAACCTCCAGCTTCTGGCTCTGCTGCGTGATGTACCTGTGGGGATGGCATGTCAGCTCCGGCCAGACCCACTGACCGCACACGGCTCTGGCCACCCCACTGACCGCACACGGCTCTGGCCACCCCACTGACCCGCACACGCTCCTGGCCACCCCACTACTCGACCGCACACGGCTCTGGCCACCCCACTGACCCGCACACGGCTCTGGCCACCCCACTGACCGCACACGGCTCTGGCCACCCCACTGACCGCACACGGCTCTGGCCACCCCACTGACTGCACATGCGTGTGTTTTTTTTCCATGTGTGGTTTGTAACCCGTGTGTGATGTGTATCCCGTGTGTATCCTTTGTGTGCCCCGTGTGTGCCCCGTGTGTCGGGCCAGTGACAAGCCTGCTCTACTCACTCCTGCAGGATTTTACTGTCGGTCGTCTGTGGGAAGCCAAAGTCCATCACTTCATCCAGCAGCTCATAGACGATGACAAAGTTGTCCCTGATGCTCTCCTCCTCCAGCTCCTTGAAGTATTCGGTGAAGACCTGGAGGGAAGGCAGGTGTGAGGCTCTGGGGATCGAGTGAACGAACAGCACCCCACGATGTCAACTGTGTACACAACCGCTACACTGCATGTTCCAACGACCAGCCTACCCAATAGTGAAAGGGCTGGACACAGTGGATGTGGAGAAGATGTTTCCACTAGTGGAGGAGTCTAGGACCAGAGGTCACTCAGAATTAAAGGACATTCCTTTAGGAAGGAGATGGAGGAATTGTTTTCATCAGAGTGGACACTGTCCTCCCCATGTGTGGGGATTGGGGTGGGGTGTCCAGACTTGTGAAAGGAGCACGGACAAAGCAGAACTAACCTTGCATCATAGTTAAAAAGAACAAAGTTTTACTTTTACCTGAACGAGTTTATACAGGAAGGCATACACAAGAGAGACGTTGGCATTTTTCTTGGTCATTGCAACCACTGAACTCTGAGTTAAGGAAAGAAAATCATTCATAGCAACATAGAAAATAGGTGCGGGAGTAGGCCATTCGGTCCTTCGAGCCTGCACCGCCATTCAATATGATCATGGTTGATCATCCAACTCAGTATCCCATACCTGCCTTTTCTCCATACCCCCTGATTCCCTTAGCCACAAGGGCCACATCTAACTCCCTCCTAAATATAGCCAATGAACTGGCCTCAACTACCTTCTGTGGCAGAGAATTCCACAGATTCACCACTCTCTGCGTGAAAAATGTTTTTCTCATCTCGGTCCTAAAGGACTTCCCTCTCATCCTTAAACTGTGACCCCTAGTTCTGGACTTCCCCAACATTGGGAACAATCTTCCTGCATCTAGCCTGTCCAACCCCTTAAGAATTTTGTAGGTCTCTATGAGATCCCCCCTCAATCTTCTAAATTCTAGTGAGTACAAGCCGAGTCTATCCAGTCTTTCTATATGAAAGTTCCCTGACATCCAGGAATCAGTCTGGTGAACCTCTCTGTAACCCCCTCTATGGACAAGAATGTATTTCCTTTTAGATTAGGAGACCCAAAACTAGAACGCAAGACTCCAGGTGTGGTCTCACCAAGACCCTGTACGAACTGCAAGTAGAACCTCCCTGCTCCTATACTCAAATCCTTTTGCTAATGAATGCTAACATACCATTTGCTTTCTTCACAGCCTGCTGCACCTGCATGCCTAACTTTTCAATGACTGGAGGTACCTGACACCCATGTCCTCATTGCATCTTCCCCTTTTCCTAATCGGCCCACCATTCAGATAATAGCCTACTTTCCTGATTTTGCCACCAAAGTGGATAAATCCTCACATTTATCCACATTACTAACTGCATCTGCCATGCATTTGCCCAGTCACCCAACTATCCATGTCACCTTGCAGCCTCCTTAGCATCCTCCTCACAGCTAACACTGTCCCCCAGCTTTGTGTCATCCGTAAAGCTTCGAGATGTTGCAATTCAAGTTTTCCCTCGGACTCGTCCAAATCATTAATAGTTATTTGTAAATAGCTGGGGTCCCAATACCGAGCTTGCGGTACCCCGCATTATAGACACTGCCTTGCCATCCTGAAAATGACCCGTTTTACTCCTACTCTTGTGGCTTCCGTCTGCCAGCCAGTTCTCTATCCACATCAATACTGAAACCCCCAATACCGTGTGTCTTTAAGTTTGCATACTAAATCTCTTATTGGGACCTTTTCTAATGCCGTTCTGAAAGTCCTGATATAACACATTTCACTGTTCTCCCTTATCCACTCTACTGTTATATCCATCAAAAATTCTATAAGATTCCTTCAGACATGATTTACCTTACAATAAATCCATGCTGAACTTTGTCCAATGATTTCACCACTTACCAAATGTTCTGCTTAACCCACTTTAATAACTGACTCTAGCAGTTTCCCCCACTACCACTGTTAGACTAACCGACTGTAATTTCCCCTTTCTCTCTCCCTTCCATTTTTAAAAAGTGGAGTTACGTTTAGCTGCCCTCCAATCGTCAGGACGTACTCGGAGAGTCTAAATAGTTTTGAAAAATTATCACTAAGCATCACTATTGTCCTGGGGCTACTTCCTAAAAGTACTCTGGGATGCAGCCTATCTGTCCCTGGGGATGTTATCGGACCGTTTAATCGCATTCATTTTACCTAACACCACTTCCCGTC